>BSBM01001476.1:600000-796972 GCA_027924585.1 Larix kaempferi | reverse complement strand
AAGAAAAGCTTAATCCCCCCCAATTTTTTAAAGTCACGGCTTCTAGACGGTTTACATGATTTCTTAAAAAACATGAATTTTTAGAAAATGTGATTTATTTCATCAATGGAATCAACAAACTATGCAAATTCTACGTAATAACGACTTTCTATAGTTTGCGAATACGTCCGGAAATAAGAAAAGCTTACTTCCCACCGGTTTTTAAAATCACAGCTTCTAGAAGGTTTACATGATTTCTTAAAAAACACGAGTTTTTAGAAAATTTCATTTATTTCATAAATGGAATAAAAAAAGTATGAACATTCTATGTCATAACGACTTTGTATAGTTTGTGCATGTGCAAACTATGCACATTCTAGGTAATAACGACTTTCTATAGTTTGCGCATGCATCCGGAAATAAGAAAAGCTTACTTCCCCCCTTTTTTTAAATTCACAGCTTCTAGAAGGTTTACATGATTTCTTAAAAAACACGAGTTTTTAGAATATGTCATTTATTTCTTTAATGGTATCAAAAAAGTATGAACATTCTATGTCAGAACTACTTTGTATATTTTGCGCATGCGCAAACTATGCACATTCTAGGTAATAACGACTTTCTATAGTTTGCGCATGCATCCGGAAATAAGAAAAGCTTACTTCCCCCCTTTTTTTAAATTCACAGCTTCTAGAAGGTTTACATGATTTGTTAAAAAACATGAGTTTTTAGAAAATGTGATTTATTTCATCAATGGAATCAACAAAGTATGCACATTCTAAGTCATAACAACTCTCTATAGTTTGTGCATGCATCCAGAAATAAGAAAAGCTTACTTCGCCCCGTTTTTTAAAATCACAGCTTCTAGAAGGATAACATGATTTCTTTAAAAACTTGAGTTTTACGAACATGTGATTTATTTCATAAATTGAATCAACATAGTATGCACATTCTATGTCATAACGAATTTCTATAGTTTTCGCATGCGCAAACTAAGCACATTCTACGTACTAATGACTTTCTGTAGTTTGCGTATGCGTCCAGAAATAAGAAAAGCTTACTTCACCCCCGTTTTTAAAATCACAACTTCTAGAAGGTTTACATGATTTGTTAAAAAACATGAGTTTTTAGAAAATATGATTTATTTCATAAATGGAATCAACAAAGTATGCACATTCTATGTCATAACGACTTTGTATGGTTTGCGCATGCGCAAACTATGCACTTTCTACGTAATAACGATTTTCTATAGTTTGCGCATGTGTCGGGAAATAAGAAAAGCTTACTTCCGCCAGTTTTTTAAAATCACAGCTTCTAGAAGGTTTACATGATTTCTTAAAAAACACGATTTTTTAGAAAATGTGATGTATTTCATAAATGGAATCAACAAAGTATCCACATTCTACGTCATAACGACCTTCTAAAGTTTGCGCATGCGTTCAGAAATAAGAAAAGCTTACTTCCGCCAGTTTTTTAAAATCACAGCTTCTAGAAGGTTTACATGATTTCTTTAAAACCACAAGTTTTTAGAAAATGTGATTTATTTCATAAATGGAATCAACAAAGTATGCACATTCTAAGTCATAACGACTTTCTATAGTTTGCGCATGCATCCGGAAACAAGAAAAGCTTAATTCCCCCCATTTTTTAAAGTCACGGCTTCTAGAAGGTTTACATGATTTCTTAAAAAACACGAGTTTTTTAGAAAATGTGATTTATTTCATCAATGGAATCAACAAACTATGCACATTCTACGTAATAACGACTTTCTATAGTTTGCGAATGCGTCCGGAAATAAGAAAAGCTTACTTCCCTCCGGTTTTTAAAATCACAGCTTCTAGAAGGTTTACATGATTTCTTAAAAAACATGAGTTTTTAGAAAATTTCATTTATTTCATCAATGGAATCAAAAAAGTATGAACATTCTATGTCATAACGACTTTGTATAGTTTGCGCATGCGCAAACTATGCACATTCCAGGTAATAACGACTTTCTATAGTTTGCGCACGCATCCGGAAATAAGAAAAGCTTACTTCCCCCCCTTTTTTTAAATTCACAGCTTCTAGAAGGTTTACCTGATTTCTTAAAAAACACGAGTTTTTAGAAAATGTCATTTATTTCTTTAATGGAATCAAAAAAGTATGAACATTCTATGTCATAAACGACTTTGTATATTTTGTGCATGCGCAAACTATGCACATTCTAGGTAATAACGACTTTCTATAGTTTGCGCATGCGTCCGAAAATAAGAAAAGCTTACTTCCCCCCCGTTTTTTTTAATTCACACCTTCTAGAAGGTTTGCATGATTTCTTAAAAAACACGAGTTTTTAGAAAATGTGATTTATTTCATAAATGGAATCAACAAAGTATGCACATTCTATGTCATAACGACTTTCTATAATTTGCGCATGCGTCCGGAAATAAGAAAAGCTTACTTCCCCTCGTTTTTTAAAATCACAACTTCGAGAAGGATTACATGATTTCTTAAAAAACATGAGTTTTACGAACATGTGATTTATTTCATAAATGGAATCAACAAAGTATGCACATTCTATGTCATAACGAATTTCTATACTTTGGGCATGCGCAAACTAAGCACATTCCACGTACTAACGACTTCCTATAGTTTGCGTATGCGTCCAGAAATAAGGAAAGCTTACTTCACTCCGTTTTTTAAAATCACAACTTCTAGAAGGTTTACATGATTTCTTAAAAAACACGAGTTTTTAGAAAATGTGATTTATTTCATAAATGGAATCAACAAAGTATGCACATTCTATGTCATGACGAATTTGTACGGTTTGCACATGCGCAAACTATGCACATTCTACGTAATAACAACTTTCTATAATTTGCGCATGTGTCCGGAAATAAGAAAAGCTCACTTCTGCCAGTTTTTTAAAATCAGAGCTTCTAGAAGGTTTACATGATTTCTTAAAAAACACGAGTTTTTAGAAAATGTGATGTATTTCATAAATGGAATCAAAAAAGTATGCACATTCTACGTCATAACGACTTTCTATAGTTTGCGCATGCGTCCAGAAATAAGAAAAGCTTACTTCCCCCCATTTTTTAAAATCACAGCTTCTACAAGGTTTACATGATTTCTTAATAAACACGAGTTTTTAGAAAATGTGATTTATTTAATCAATGGAAACAACAAACTATGCACATTCTACGTAATAACGACTTTCTATAGTTTGCACATGCGTCCGGAAATAAGAAAAGCTTACTTCCCCCCGTTTTTTAAAATCACAGCTTCTAGAAGGTTTACATGATTTCTTAAAAAAACACGAGTTTTTAGAAAATGTCATTTGTTTCATAAATGGAATCAACAAAGTATGAACAAACTATGTCATAACGACTTTGTATCGTTTGCGCATGCGCAAACTATGCACATTCTACGTAATAACGACTTTCTATAGTTTCCGCATGCGTCCGGAAATAAGAAAAGCTTACTTCCCCCCATTTTTTAAAATCACAGCTTCTAGAAGGTTTACATCATTTCTTCATAAACACGAGTTTTTAGAAAATCTGATTTATTTAATCAATGGAATCAACAAACTATGCACATTCTACGTAATAACGACTTTTTATAGTTTGTGCATGCGTCCGGAAATAAGAAAAGCTTACTTCCCCCCCTTTTTTTAAATTCACAGCTTCTAGAAGGTTTACATGATTTCTTAAAAAACATGAGTTTTTAGAAAATGTGATTTATTTCATCAATGGCATCAACAAAATATGCACATTCTACGTTATAACGACTTTCTATAGTTTGCGAATGCGTCGGGAAATAAGAAAAGCTTACTTCCCCCCGGTTTTTAAAATCCCAGCTTCTAGAAGGTTTACATGATTTGCTAAAAAACACGAGTTTTTAGTAAAATGTCATTTATTTCATAAATGGAATAAAAAAAGTATGAACATTCTATGTCATAACGTCTTTGTATAGTTTGCGCATGCGCAAACTATGCACATTCTAGATAATAACGACTTTCTATAGTTTGCGCATGCGTCCGGAAATAAGAAAAGCTTACTTCCTCCCTTTTTTTAAATTCACAGTTTCTAGAAGGTTTACATGATTTCTTAAAAAACATGAGTTTTTAGAAAATGTGATTTATTTCATAAATGGAATCAACAAATTATGCACATTCTACGTCATAACGAATTTCTATAGTTTGCGCATGCGTCCGGAAATAAGAAAAGCTTACTTCCCCCCGTTTTTTAAAATCACAGCTTCTAGAAGGTTTACATGATTTCTTAAAAAAAAAGAGTTTTTAGAAAATGTGATTTATTTCTTAAAAGGAATCAACAAAGTATGCACATTCTACGTCATAACGATTTTGTACAGTTTGCGCATGTGCAAACTATGCACATTCTAGGTAATAACGACTTTCTATAGTTTGTGCATGCGTCCGGAAATAAGAAAAGCTTACTTCCCCCCCCTTTTTTTAAATTCACAGCTTCTAGAAGGTTTACATGATTTCTTAAAAAACACGAGTTTTTAGAAAATGTGATTTATTTCATAAATGGAATCAACAAAGTGTGCACATTCTACGTCATAACGACTTTCTATAGTTTGCGCATGCGTCCGGAAATAAGAAAAGCTTACTTCCCCCCCGTTTTTTAAAATCACAGCTTCTAGAAGGTTTACATGATTTCTTAAAAAAAACGAGTTTTCAGAAAATATGATTTATTTCATAAAAGGAATCAATAAAGTATGCACATTCTACGTCATAACGACTTTCTATGGTTTGCGCATGCGTCCGGAAATAAGAAAAGCTTACTTCCGCCAGTTTTTTAAAATCACAGCTTGTAGAAGGTTTACGTGATTTCTCAAAAACCACAGGTTTTTAGAAAATGTGATTTATTTCATAAATGGAATCAACAAAGTATGCACATTCTAAGTCATAATGACTTTCTATAGTTGCGCAAGCGTCCGGAAATAAGAAAAGCTTAATTCGCCCCGTTTTTTAAAGTCACAGCTTCTACAAGGTTTACATGATTTCTTAAAAAACACGAGTTTTTAGAAAATGTGATTTATTTCATCAATGGAATCAACAAACTATGCACATTCTAAGTAATAACGACTTTCTATAGTTTGCGAATGTGTCCGGAAATAACAAAAGCTTACTTCCCCCCGGTTTTTAAAATCACAGCTTCTAGAAGGTTTTACATAATTTCTTAAAAAACACGATTTTTTAGAAAATGTCATTTATTTCATAAATGGAATAAAAAAAGTATGAACATTCTATGTCATAACGACTTTGTATAGTTTGCGCATGCGCAAACTATGCACATTCTAGGTAATAACGACTTTCTATAGTTTGCGCATGCGTCCGGAAATAAGAAAATCTTACTTCCCCCCCTTTTTTTAAATTCACAGCTTCTAGAAGGTTTAGATGATTTCTTAAAAAACATGAGTTTTTAGAAAATGTCATTTATTTCTTAAATGGAATCAAAAAAGTATGAACATTCTATGTCATAACAACTTTGTATAGCTTGCGCATGCGCAAACTATGCACATTCTAGGTAATAACAACTTTCTATAGTTTGCAGCTGCGTCCGGAAATAAGAAAAGCTTACTTCCCCCCCTTTTTTTAAATTCACAGCTTCTAGAAGGTTTACATGATTTCTTAAAAAACACGAGTTTTTAGAAAATGTGATTTATTTCATAAATGGAATCAACAAAGTATGCACATTCTACGTCATAACGACTTTCTATAGTTTGCGCATGCGTCCGGAAATAAGAAAAGCTTACTCCCCCCCGTTTTTTAAAATCACAGCTTCTAGAAGGTTTACATGATTTCTTTAAAAAAATGAGTTTTACGAACATGTGATTTATGTCATAAATGGAATCAACAAAGTATGCATTTTCTATGTCATAACGAATTTCTATAGTTTTCGCATGCGCAAACTAAGCACATTCTACGTACTAACGACTTTCTATAGTTTGCGTATGCGTCCAGAAATAAGAAAAGCTTACTTCACCCCGTTTTTCAAAATCACAACTTCTAGAAGGTTTACATGATTTCTTAAAAAAACACAAATTTTTAGAAAATGTGATTTATTCGATAAATGTAATCAACAAAGTATGCACATCTTATGTCATAACGACTTTGTTTTCCCATGTGTTCGGAAATAAGAAAAGCTTACTTCCGCCCGTTTTTTAGAATCATAGCTTCTAGAATGTTTACATGATTTCTTAATAAACACGAGTTTTTTAGAAAATGTGATTTATTTAATCAATGGAATCAACAAACTATGCACATTCTACGTATTAGAGACTTTCTATAGTTTGCACATGCGTTCGGAAATAAGAAAAGTTTACTTCCCCCCGTTTTTTAAAATCACAGCTTCTAGAAGGTTTACATGATTTCTTAAAAAAAACGAGTTTTTTGAAAATGTCATTTATTTCATAAATGGAATGAAAAAAGTATGAACATTCTATGTCATAACAACTTTGTATAGTTTTGCGCATGCGCAAACTATGCACATTCTAGGTAATAACGACTTTCTAAATTTTGCGCATGCGTCCGGAAATAAGAAAAGCTTACTTCCCCCCCGTTTTTTAAAATCACAGCTTCTAGAAGGTTTACATGATTTCTTAAAAAAACACGAGTTTTTAGAAAATGTCATTTGTTTCATAAATGGAATCATAAAAGTATGAACAAACTATGTCATAACAACTTTGTATCGTTTGCGCATCGCGCAAACTATGCACATTCTACGTAATAACGACTTTCTATAGTTTGCGCATGCGTCCGGAAATAAGAAAAGCTTACTTCCCCCCATTTTTTAAAATCACAGCTTCTAGAAGGTTTACATGATTTCTTCATAAACACGAGTTTTTAGAAAATATGATTTATTTAATCAATGGAATCAACAAACTATGCACATTCTACGTAATAACGACTTTCTATAGTTTGTGCATGCTTCCGGAAAAAAGAAAAGCTTACTTCCCCCCCTTTTTTTAAATTCACAGCTTCTAGAAGCGTTTACATGATTTCTTAAAAAACATGAGTTTTTAGAAAATGTGATTTATTTCATCAATGGAATCAACAAACTATGCACATTCTACGTAATAATGACTTTCTATAGTTTGCGAATGCGTCGGGAAATAAGAAAAGCTTACTTCCCCCCGGTTTTTAAAATCCCGGCTTCTAGAAGGTTTACATGATTTCTTAAAAAACACGAGTTTTTAGAAAATGTGATCTATTTAATCAATGGAATCAACAAACTATGCACATTCTACGTAATAACGACTTTCTATAGTTTGCACATGCGTCCGGAAAAAAGAAAAGCTTACTTCACCCCGTTTTTTAAAATCACAACTTCTAGAAGGTTTACATGATTTCTTAACAAATACGAGTTTTTAGAAAATGTCATTTATTTCATAAATGGAATCAACAAAGTATGCACATTCTACGTCATAACGACTTTCCATAGTTTTCCCATGCGTCCGGAAATAAGAAAAGCTTACTTTCCCCTGTTTGTTAAAATCACAGCTTCTAGAAGGTTTACATGATTTCTTAACAAACACGAGTTTTTAGAAAATGTCATTTATTTCATAAATGGAATCAACAAAGTATGCACATTCTATGTAATAACGACTTTCCATAGTTTGCCCATTTGTCCGGAAATAATAAAAGCTTACTTTCCCCTGTTTGGTAAAATCACAGCTTCTAGAAGGTTTACATGATTTCTTAACAAACACGAGTTTTTAGAAAATGTGATTTATTTCATAAATGGAATCAACAAAGTATGCACATTCTATGTCATAACGACTTTGTATGGTTTGCGCATGCGGAAACTATGCACATTCTACGTAATAACGACTTCCTATAGTTTGCGCATGTGTCCGGAAATAAGAAAAGGTTACTTCCGCCAGTTCTTTAAAATCACAGCTTCTAGAAGGTTTACATGATTTCTTAGAAAACACGAGTTTTTAGAAAATGTGATTTATTTCATAATTGGAATCAACAAAGTATGCACATTCTACGTCATAACGACCTTCTAAAGTTTGCGTATGTGTCCGGAAATAAGAAAAGCTTACTTCCGCCAGTTTTTTAAAATCACAGCTTCTAGAAGGTTTACATGATTTCTTAAAAACCACGAATTTTTAGAAAATGTGATTTATTTCATAAATGGAATCAACAAAGTATGCACATTCTAAGTCATAACGACTTTCTATAGTTTGTGCATGCGTCCGGAAATAAGAAAAGCTTACTTCCCCCCGTTTTTTAAAATCACAGCTTCTAGAAGGTTTATATGATTTCTTAAAAAACACGAGTTTTAAGAAAATGTGTTTTATTTCATAAATGGAATCAACAAAGTATGCACATTCTACGTCATAATGACTTTCTATAGTTTGCGCATGCGTCCGGAAATAATAAAAGCTTACTTCCCCCCGTTTTTTAAAATCACAGCTTCTAAAAGGTTTACATGATTTCTTAAAAAAAATGAGTTTTTAGAAAATGTGATTTATTTCATAAAAGGAATAAAAAAAGTATGCACATTCTACGTCATAACGAATTTGTATAGTTTGTGCATGTGCAAACTATGCACATTCTAGGTAATAACGACTTTCTATAGTTTGCGCATGCGTCCGGAAATAAGAAAAGCTTACTTCCTCCAGTTTTTTAAAATCACAGCTTCTAGAAGGTTTACATGATTTCTTAAAAAACACGAGTTTTTAGAAAATGTGATTTATTTCATAAATGGAATCAATAAAGTATGCACATTCTACGTCATAACGACTTTCTATAGTTTGCGCATGCGTCCGGAAAAAAGAAAAGCTTACTCCCCCCCGTTTTTTTAAAATCACGGCTTATTGAAGGTTTACATGATTTCTTAAAAAATACGAGTTTTTAGAAAATGTGATTTATTTCATCAATGGAATCAACAAACTATGCTCATTCTACGTAATAACGACTTTCTATAGTTTGCGCATGCGTCCGGAAATAAGAAAAGCTAACTTCCCCCCTTTTTTTAAACTCATATCTTCTAGAAGGTTTACATGATTTCTTAAAAAACACAAGTTCTTAGAAAATGTTATTTATTTCATAAATGGAATCAACAAAGTATACACATTCTACGTCATAACGACTTTCTATAGTTTGCGCATGCGTCCGGAAATAAGAAAAGCTTACTTCCCCCCGTTTTTTAAAATCACAGATTCTAGAAGGTTTACATGATTTCTTAAAAACCACGAGTTTTTAGAAAATGTGATTTATTTCATCAATGGAATCATCAAAGTATGCACATTCTAAGTCATAACAACTTTCTATAGTTTGTGCATGCGTCCGGAAATAAGAAAAGCTTACTTCCCCTCTTTTTTTAAAGTCACAGCTTCGAGAAGGTTTACATGATTTCTTAAAAAACACGAGTTTTTAGAAAATGTGATTTATTTCATCAATGGAATCAACAAACTATGCACATTCTACGTAATAACGACTTTCTATAGTTTGCCCATGCGTCCGGAAATAAGAAAAGCTTACTTTCCCCTGTTTGTTAAAATCACAGCTTCTAGAAGGCTTACATGATTTCTTAACAAACACGATTTTTTAGAAAATGTCATTTATTTCATAAATGGAATCAACAAAGTATGCACATTCTACGTCATAACGAGTTTCTATAGTTTGCGCATGCTATAACTATGCACATTCTATGTACTAACGACTTTCTATAGTTTGCGTATTCGTCCGGAAATAAGAAAAGCTTACTTCACCCCGTTTTTTTAAATCACAACTTCTAGAAGGTTTACGTGATTTCTAAAAAACACGAGTTTTTAGAAAATGTGATTTATTTCATTAATGGAATCAACAAAGTATGCACATTCTATGTCATAACGACTTTGCATGGTTTGGGCATGCGCAAACTATGCACATTCTACGTACTAACGACATTCTATACTTTGCGTATTCATCCGGAAATTAGAAAAGCTTACTTCACCCCGTTTTTTAAAATCACAACTTCTAAAAGCTTTACATGATTTCTTAAAAAACACGAGTTTTTAGAAAATTTGATTTATTTCATAAATGGAATCAACAAAGTATGCACATTCTATGGCATAACATTTTTGTATGGCTTGCACATGCGCAAACTATGCACATTCTACGTAATAACGACTTTCTATAGTTTGCACATGCATCCGGAAATAAGAAAAGCTTACTTCCGCCAGTTTTTTAAAATCACAGCTTCTAGAAGGTTTACATGATTTCTTAAAAAACATGAGTTTTTAGAAAATGTGATTTATTTCATAAATGGAGTCAACAAAGTATGCACATTCTACGTCATAACGACTTTCTAAAGTTTGCGCATGGGTCCGGAAATAAGAAAAGCTTACTTCCGCAAATTTTTTAAAATCACTGCTTCTAGAAGGTTTACATGATTTCTTGAAAAAAACGAGTTTTTAGAAAATGTGATTTATTACACAAATTGAATCAACAAAGTATGCGCATTCTATGTCATAACGACTTTCTATAGTTTGTGCATGCGTCCGGAAATAAGAAAAGCTTACTTCACCCCAATTTTTGAAAATCACAGCTTCTAGAAGGTTTACATGATTTCTTAAAAAAAACGAGTTTTTAGAAAATTTGATTTATTTAATAAAGGGAAACAACAAAGTATGGATATTCTACGTCATAACGAATTTCTATAGTTTGCGCATGCGTCCGGAAATAAGAAAAGCTTACTTCCCCCCGTTTTTTAAAATCACAGCTTCTAGAAGGTTTCCATGATTTGTTAAAAAAACATGAGTTTTTAGAAAATGTGACTTATTTCATCAATGGAATCAACAAACTATGCACATTCTACGTAATAACGACTTTCTATAGTTTGCGAATGCGTCCGGAAATAAGAAAAGCTTACTTCCCCCCGTTCTTTAAGATCACAACTTCTAGAATGTTTACATGATTTCTTAAAAAACATGAGTTTTTAGAAAATGTCATTTATTTCATAAATTGAAACAACAAAGTATGAACATTCTATGTCATAACAACTTTGTATAGTTTGCGCATGCGAAAACTATGCACATTCTATGTAATAACGATTTTCTATAGTTTGCGCATGTGTCTGGTAATAAGAAAAGCTTACTTCCTCCCTTTTTTTAAATTCACAGCTTTTAGAAGGTTTACATGATTTCTTAAAAAACATGAGTTTTTAGAAAATGTGATTTATTTAATCAATGGAATCAACAAACTATGCACATTATACGTAATAACGACTTTCTATAGTTTGCGCATAAGTCCGAAAAATAAGAAAAGCTTACTTTCCCCCTTTTTTTAAATTCACAGCTTCTAGAAGGTTTACATGATTTCTTAAAAAACACGTGTTTTTAGAAAATGTGATCTGTTTCATTAATGGAATCAACAAATTATGCACATTCTACGTCATAACGACTTTCTATAGTTTGCGCATGCGTCCGGAAATAAGAAAAGCTTACTTCCCCCCATTTTTTAAAATCATAGCTTCTAGAAGGATTACATGAGTTTTTTAAAAACATGAGTTTTACGAACATGTGATTTATTTCATAAATGGAATCAACAAAGTATGCACTTTCTATGTCATAACGACTTTCTATAGTTTGCGCATGCGCAAACTAAGCACATTCTACGTACTAACGACTTTCTATAGTTTGCGTATGCGTCCATAAATAAGAAAAGCTTACTTCCCCCCGTTTTTAAAAGCACAGCTTCTAGAAGGTTTACATGATTTCTTAAAAAAAATGAGTTTTTAGAAAATGTGATTTATTTAATAAAAGGAATCAACAAAGTATGCACATTCTACGTCATAACAACTTTTTATAGTTTGCGCATGCATATGGAAATAAGAAAAGCTTACTTCCCCCCTTTTTTAAAATCACAGCTTCTAGAAGGTTTACATGATTTCTTAAAAAACATGAGTTTTTAGAAATTGTGATTTATTTCATAAACGGAATCAACAAAGTATGCACATTCTAAGTCATAACGACTTTCTATAGTTTGTGCATGCGTCCGGAAATAAGAAAAGCTTACTTCCCCCCGTTTTTTAAAGTCACAGCTTGTAGAAGGTTTACATGATTTCTTAAAAAACACGAGTTTTTAGAAAATGTGATTTATTTCATCAATAGAATCAACAAACTATGCACATTCTAGGTAATAACTACTTTCTATAGTTTGCGAATGCGTCCGGAAATAAGAAAAGCTTACTTGCCCCCGTTTTTTAAAATCACAGCTTCTAGAAGGTTTACATGATTTCTTAAAAAACACGAGTTTTTAGAAAATGTGATTTATTTCATAAATGGATTCAAAAAAGTATGCACTTTCTACATGATAACGACTTTCTATAGTTTGCGCATGCGTTCGGAAATAAGAAAAGCTTACTTCCCCCCGTTTTTTAAAATCACAGCTTCTAGAAGGTTTACATGATTTCTTAAAAAACACAAGATTTTAGAAAATGTCATTTGCTTCATAAATGGAATCAACAAAGTATGCACATTCTACGTAATAACGACTTTCTATAGTTTGCGAATGTGTCCGGAAATAACAAAAGCTTACTTCCCCCCGTTTTTTAAATCACAGCTTCTCGAAGGTTTACATGATTTCTTAAAAAATATGAGTCTTTAGAAATTGTGATTTATTTAATCAATAGAATCAACAAACTATGCACATTCTACTTAATAACGACTTTATATAGTTTGCGCATGCGTCCGGAAATAAGAAAATCTTACTTCCCCCCCTTTTTTTAAATTCACAGCTTCTAGAAGGTTTACATGATTTCCTAAAAAACATGAGTTTTTAGAAAATGTGGTTTATTTCATCAATGGAATCGACAAACTATGCACATTCTACGTAATAACGACTTTCTATAGTTTGCGAATGCGTCCGGAAATAAGAAAAGCTTACTTCCCCCCGGTTTTTAAAATCACAGCTTCTAGAAGGTTTACATGATTTCTTAAAAAACATAAGTTTTTAGAAAATGTCATTTATTTCGTAAATCGAATCAAAAAAGTATGAACATTCTATGTCATAACGACTTTGTATAGTTTGCGCATGCGCAAACTATGCACATTCTAGGTAATAACAACTTTCTATAGTTTGCGCATGCATCCGGAAATAAGAAAAGCTTACTTCCCCCCCTTTTTTTAAATTCACAGCTTCTACAAGGTTTACATGATTTCTTAAAAAACACGAGTTTTAGAAAATATGATTTATTTCATAAATGGAATCAACAAAGTATGCACATTCTACGTCATAACGACCTTTTATTGTTTGCGCATGCGTCCGAAATAAGAAAAGCTTACTTCCCCCCATTTTTTAAAATCACAGCTTCTAGAAGGTTTACATGATTTCTTAAAAAAATGAGTTTTTAGAAAATGTGATTTATTTCATAAAAGGAATCAACAAAGTATGCACATTCTATGTCATAACGACTTTCTAAAGTTTGCGCATGCGTCCGGAAATAAAAAAAGCTTACTTCCCCCCGTTTTTTAAAATCACATCTTCTAGAAGGTTTACATGATTTCGCAAAAAACACGAGTTTTTAGAAAATGTGATTTATTTCATCAATGGAATCAACAAACTATGCAAATTCTACGTAATAACGACTTTCTATAGTTTGCGCATGCATCTGAAAATAAGAAAAGCTTACTTCCCCTCGTTTTTTAAAATCACAGCTTCTAGGAGGTTTACATGATTTCCTAAAAGCAGGAGTTTTTAGAAAATGTCATTTGTTTCATAAATGGAATCAACAAAGTATGAACAAACTATGTCATAACGACTTTGTATCGTTTGCGCATGGGCAAACTATGCACATTCTACGTAATAACGACTTTCTATACTTTGCGCATGCGTCCGGAAATAAGAAAAGCTTACTTTTCCCCCATTTTTAAATTCACAGCTTCTAGAAGGATTACATGATTTCTTAAAAAACATGAGTTTTACGAACATGTGATTTATTTCATAAATGGAATCAACAAAGTATGCACATTCTATGTCATAACGAATTTCTATAGTTTGCGCATGCGCAAACTAAGCACATTCTATGTACTAACGACTTTCTATAGTTTGCGTATGCGTCCAGAAATAAGAAAAGTTTACTTCACCCTGTTTTTTAAAATCACAACTTCTAGAAGGTTTACATGATTTCTTAAAAAATATGAGTGTTTAGAAAATGTGATTTATTTCATAAATGGAATCAACAAAGTATGCACATTCTAAGTCATAACGACTTTCTATAGTTTGCGCATGCGTCCGGAAAAAAGAAAAGCTTACTTCCCCCCGTTTTTTAAAATCACAGCTTCTAGAAGGATTACATGATTTCTTGGAAAACATGAGTTTTATGAACATGTGATTTATTTCATAAATGGAATCAACAAAGTATGCACATTCTATGTCATAACGACTTTCTATAGTTTGCGCATGCGCAAACTAAGCACATTCTACGTACTAACGACTCTCTATAGTTTGCGTATGCGTCCAGAAAAAAGAAAAGCTTACTTCACCCCGTTTTTTAAAATCACAACTTCTAGAAGGTTTACATGATTTCTAAAAAAACACGACTTTTTAGAAAATGTGATTTATTTCATAAATGGAATCAACAAAGTATGCACATTCTGTGTCATAACGACTTTGTATGGTTTGCGCACGCGCAAACTATGCACATTCTACGTAATAACGACTTTCTATAGTTTGCGCATGTGTCCAGAAATAAGAAAAGGTTATTTCTGCCAGTTTTTTAAAATCACAGCTTCTAGAAGGTTTACATGATTTCTTAAAAAACACGAGTTTTTAGAAAATGTGATTTATTTCGTAAATGGAATCAACAAAGTATGCACATTCTACGTCATAACGACTTTCTAAATGTTGCGCATGCGTCCGAAAATAAGAAAAGCTTATATCCGCCAGTTTTTTAAAATCACAGCTTCTAGAAGGTTTACATGATTTCTTAAAAACCACGAGTTTTTAGAAAATGTGATTTATTTCATAAATGGAATCATCAAGGTATGGACATTCTAAGTCATAACGACTTTCTATATTTTGTGCATGCGTCCGGAAATAACAAAAGCTTACTTCCCCTCGTTTTTTAAAGTCACAGCTTCTAAAAGGTTTACATGATTTCTTAAAAAACACGAGTTTTTAGAAAATGTGATTTATTTCATAAAAGGAATGAACAAACTATGCACATTCTACATAATAACGACTTTCTATAGTTTGCGAATGCGTCGGGAAATAAGAAAAGCTTACTTCCCCCCCAATTTTTAAAATCACAGCTTCTAGAAGGTTTACATGATTTCTTCAACAACATGAGTGGTTAGAAAATGTGATTTATTTCATAAATGGAATCAACAAAGTATGCACATTCTAAGTCATAAGGACTTTATATAGTTTGCGCATGCGTCCGGAAATAAGAAAAGCTTACTTCCCCCCGTTTTTTAAAATCACAGCTTCTAGAAGGATTACATGATTTCTTAAAAAACATGAGTTTTACGAACATGTGATTTATTTCATAAATGGAATCAACAAAGTATGTACATTCTATGTCATAACGACTTTATATAGTTTTCCCATGCGTCCAGAAATAAGAAAAGCTTACTTCTCCCCGTTTTCTAAAGTCACAGCTTCTAGAAGGTTTACATGATTTCTTAAAAAACAGGAGTTTTTAGAAAATGTGATTTATTTCATCAATGGAATCAACAAACTATGCACATTCTACGTAATAACTACTTTCTATAGTTTGCGAATGCGTCCGGAAATAAGAAAAGCTTACTTCCCCCCGTTTTTTAAAATCACAGCTTCTAGAATGTTTACATGATTTCTTAAAAAACATGAGTTTTTAGAAAATATCATTTATTTCATAAATGAAATCAACAAAGTATGAACATTCTATGTCATAACGACTTTGTATAGTTTGCGCATGCGCAAACAATGCATATTCTATGTAATAACGACTTTCTATAGTTTGCGTATGCGTCTTTAAATAAGAAAAGCTTACTTCACCCCGTTTTTTAAAATCACAACTTCTAGAAGGTTTACATGATTTCTTAAAAAACATGAGTGTTTAGAAAATGTGATTTATTTCATAAATGGAATCAACAAAGTATGCACATTCTACGTCATAACGACTTTGTATGGTTTGCGCATGCGCAAACTATGCACATTCTACGTAATAACGACTTTCTATAGTTTGCGCATGTGTCCGGAAATAAGAAAGGTTACTTCTGCCAGTTTTTTAAAATCACAGCTTCTAGAAGGTTTACATGATTTCTTAAAAAACACGAGTTTTTAGAAAATGTGATTTATTTCATAAATGGAATCAACAAAGTATGCACATTCTACGTCATAACGACTTTCTAAAGTTTGCGCATGCGTCCGGAAATAAGAAAAGCTTACTTCCGCCAGTTTTTTAAAATCACAGCTTCTAGAAGGTTTACATGATTTCTTAAAAACCATGAGTTTTTAGAAAATGTGATTTATTTCATAAATGGAATCATCAAGGTATGCACATTCTAAGTCATAACGACTTTCTATATTTTGTGCATGCGTCCGGAAATAAGAAAAGCTTACTTCCCTTCGTTTTTTAAAGTCACAACTTATAAAAGGTTTACATGATTTCTTAAAAAACACGAGTTTTTAGAAAATGTGATTTATTTCATAAATGGAATGAACAAACTATGCACATTCTACGTAATAACGACTTTCTATAGTTTGCGAATGCGTCCGGAAATAAGAAAAGCTTACTTCCCCCCGGTTTTTAAAATCACAGCTTCTAGAAGGTTTACATGATTTCTTAAAAAACATGAGTGTTTAGAAAATGTGATTTATTTCTTAAATGGAATCAACAAAGTATGCACATTCTAAGTCATAAGGACTTTATATAGTTTGCGCATGCGTCCGGAAATAAGAAAAGCTTACTTCCCCCCGTTTTTTAAAATCACAGCTTCTAGAAGGATTACATGATTTCTTAAAAACCATGAGTTTTACGAACATGTGATTTATTTCATAAATGGAATCAAAAAAGTATGCACATTCTATGTCATAACGACTTTCTATAGTTTGCGCATGCGCAAACTAAGCACATTCTACGTACTAACGACTTTCTATAGTTTGAATATGCATCCAGAAATAAGAAAAGCTTACTTCAACCCGTTTTTTAAAATCACAACTTCTAGAAGGTTTACATGATTTCTTAAAAAACACGAGTTTTTAGAAAATGTTATTTATTTCATAAATGGAATGAACAAAGTATGCACATTCTATGTCATAACGACTCTGTATGGTTTCCGCATGCGCAAACTATGCACATTCTACGTAATAACGACTTTTTATAGTTTGCGCATGTGTCCGGAAATAAGAAAAGCTTACTTTCCCCCGTTTCTTAAAATCACAGCTTCTAGAAGGTTTACATGATTTCTTTAAAAAAAATAGTTTTTAGAAAAGTGATTTATTTCATAAAAGGAATTAACAAAGTATGCACATTCTATGTCATAACGACTTTCTAAAGTTTGCCAATGCGTCTGGAAATAAGAAAAACTTACTTCTTCCCGTTTTTTAAAATCACAGGTTCTAGAAGGTTTACATGATTTCTTAAAAAACATGAGTGTTTAGAAAATGTGATTTATTTCATAAATGGACTCAACAAAGTATGCACATTCTAAGTCATAACGACTTTCTATAGTTTACGCATGCGTCCGGAAATAAGAAAAGCTTACTTCCCCCCGTTTTTTAAAATCACAGCTTCTAGAAGGATTACATGATTTCTTGGAAAACATGAGTTTTACGAACATGTGATTTATTTCATAAATGGGATCAACAAAGTATGCACATTCTATGTCATAACGACTTTCTATAGTTTTCGCATGCGCAAACTAAGCACATTCTACGTACTAACGACTCTCTATAGTTTGCGTATGCGTCCAGAAATAAGAAAGCTTACTGCACCCCGTTTTTTAAAATCACAACTTCTAGAAGGTTTACATGATTTCTTAAAAAACACGAGTTTTTAGAAAATGTGATTTATTTCATAAATGGAATGAACAAAGTATGCACATTCTATGTCATAACGACTTTGTATGGTTTGCGCATGCGCAAACTATGCACATTCTAAATAATACCGACTTTCTATAGTTTGCGCATGTGTCCGGAAATAAGAAAAGCTTACGTCTGCTAGTTTCTTAAAATCACAGCTTCTAGAAGGTTTACATGACTTCTTAAAAAACACAAGTTTTTAGAAAATGTGATTTATTTCATAAATGGAATCAATTAAGTATGCACATTCTACGTCATAACGACTTTCTATAGTTTGCGCATGCGTCCGGAAATAAGAAAAGCTTACTTCCCCCCGTTTTTTAAAATCACAGCTTCTAGGAGGTTTACATGATTTCTTAAAAAAATGAGATTTTGGAAAATGTGATTTATTTCATAAAAGGAATCAACAAAGTATGAACATTCTACGTAATAACGACTTTCTATAGTTTGCGAATGCGTCCGGAAATAAGAAAAGCTTACTTCCCCTCGGTTTTTAAAATCACAGTTTCTAGAAGGTTTACATGATTTCTTAAAAAACATGAGTGTTTAGAAAATGTGATTAATTTCATAAATGGAATCAACAAAGTATGCACATTCTAAGTCATAAGGAATTTATATAGTTTGCGCGTGCGTCTGGAAATAAGAAAAGCTTACTTCCCCCCGTTTTTTAAAATCACAGCTTCTAGAAGGATTACATGATTTCTTAAAAAACATGAGTTTTACGAACATGTGATTTATTTCATAAATGGAATCAACAAAGTATGCACATTCTATGTCATAACGACTTTCTATAGTTTGCGCATGCGCAAACTAAGCATATTCTACGTACTAACGACTTTCTATAGTTTGCGTATGCGTCCAGAAATAAGAAGAGCTTACTTCAACCCGTTTTTTAAAATCACAACTTCTAGAAGGTTTACATGATTTCTTAAAAAACACGAGTTTTTAGAAAATGTGATTTATTTCATAAATGGAATGAACAAAGTATGCACATTCTATGTCATAACGACTTTGTATGGTTTGCGCATGCGCAAACTATGCACATTCTACGTAATAACGACTTTTTATAGTATGCGCATGCGTCCGGAAATAAGAAAAGCTTACTTCCCCCCTTTTTTTAAAATCACAGCTTCTAGAAGGTTTACATGATTTCTTTAAAAAAATTAGTTTTTAGAAAATGTGATTTATTTCATAAAAGGAATCAACAAAGTATGCACATTCTATGTCATAACGACTTTCTAAAGTTTTCGCATGCGTCCGGAAATAAGAAAAGCTTACTTCCCCCCGTTTTTTAAAATCACAGCTTCTAGAAGGATTACATGATTTCTTAAAAAACATGAGTTTTACGAACATGTGATTTATTTCATAAATGGAATCAACAAAGTATGCACATTCTATGTCATAACGACTTTCTATAGTTTGCGCATGCGCAAACTAAGCACATTCTACGTACTAACGACTTTCTATAGTTTGCGTATGCGTCCAGAAATAAGAAAAGCTTACTTCACCCCGTTTTTTAAAATCGCAACTTCTAGAAGGCTTACATGATTTCTTAAAAAACACGAGTTTTTAGAAAATGTGATTTATTTCATAAATGGAATCAACAAAGTATGCACATTCTATGACATAACGACTTTGTATGGTTTGCACATGCGCAAACTATGCACATTCTACGTAATAACGACTTTCTATAGTTTGCACATGTGTCCGGAAATAAGAAAATCTTACTTCTGCCAGTTTTTTAAAGTCACAGCTTCTAGAAGGTTTACATGAATTCTTAAAAACCATGAGTTTTTAGAAAATGTGATTTATTTCATAAATGGAATCAACAAAGTATGCACATTCTAAGTCATAACGACTTTCTATAGTTTGCGCATGCGTCCGGAAATAAGAAAAGCTTACTTCCCCCCGTTTTTTAAAATCACATCTTCTAGAAGGTTTACATGATTTCGCAAAAAACACGAGTTTTTAGAAAATGTGATTTATTTCATCAATGGAATCAACAAACTATGCAAATTCTACGTAATAACGACTTTCTATAGTTTGCGCATGCATCTGAAAATAAGAAAAGCTTACTTCCCCTCGTTTTTTAAAATCACAGCTTCTAGGAGGTTTACATGATTTCCTAAAAGCAGGAGTTTTTAGAAAATGTCATTTGTTTCATAAATGGAATCAACAAAGTATGAACAAACTATGTCATAACGACTTTGTATCGTTTGCGCATGGGCAAACTATGCACATTCTACGTAATAACGACTTTCTATACTTTGCGCATGCGTCCGGAAATAAGAAAAGCTTACTTTTCCCCCATTTTTAAATTCACAGCTTCTAGAAGGTTTACATGATTTCTTAAAAAACAC
The DNA here is from genome assembly GCA_027924585.1 of Larix kaempferi. Classification (NCBI taxonomy): domain Eukaryota; kingdom Viridiplantae; phylum Streptophyta; class Pinopsida; order Pinales; family Pinaceae; genus Larix; species Larix kaempferi. The sequence continues at coordinate 776,629 of BSBM01001476.1, read as the reverse complement.
AAGTTTTTAGAAAATGTGATTTATTTCATTAATGTAATCAACAAAGTATGCACATTTTACGTCATAACGACTTTCTATAGTTTGCACATGCGTCCGGAAATAAGAAAAGCTTACTTCCCCCCATTTTTTGAAATCACAGCTTCTAGAAGGATTACATGATTTCTTAAAAAACATGAGTTTTACGAACATGTGATTTATTTCATAAATGGAATCAACAAAGTATGCACATTCTATGTCATAACGACTTTCTATAGTTTGCGCATGCGCAAACTAAGCACATTCTATGTACTAACGACTTTCTATAGTTTGCGTATGCGTCCAGAAATAAGAAAAGTTTACTTCACCCTGTTTTTTAAAATCACAACTTCTAGAAGGTTTACATGATTTCTTAAAAAACATGAGTGTTTAGAAAATGTGATTTATTTCATAAATGGAATCAACAAAGTATGCACATTCTAAGTCATAACGACTTTCTATAGTTTGCGCATGCGTCCGGAAATAAGAAAAGCTTACTTCCCCCCGTTTTTTAAAATCACAGCTTCTAGAAGGATTACATGATTTCTTGGAAAACATGAGTTTTATGAACATGTGATTTATTTCATAAATGGAATCAACAAAGTATGCACATTCTATGTCATAACGACTTTCTATAGTTTGCGCATGCGCAAACTAAGCACATTCTACGTACTAACGACTCTCTATAGTTTGCGTATGCGTCCAGAAAAAAGAAAAGCTTACTTCACCCCGTTTTTTAAAATCACAACTTCTAGAAGGTTTACATGATTTCTTAAAAAACACGACTTTTTAGAAAATGTGATTTATTTCATAAATGGAATCAACAAAGTATGCACATTCTATGTCATAACGACTTTGTATGGTTTGCGCATGCGCAAACTATGCACATTCTACGTAATAACGACTTTCTATAGTTTGCGCATGTGTCCAAAAATAAGAAAAGCTTATTTCTGCCAGTTTTTTAAAATCACAGCTTCTAGAAGGTTTACATGATTTCTTAAAAAACACGAGTTTTTAGAAAATGTGATTTATTTCGTAAATGGAATCAACAAAGTATGCACATTCTACGTCATAACGACTTTCTAAATGTTGCGCATGCGTCCGGAAATAAGAAAAGCTTATATCCGCCAGTTTTTTAAAATCACAGCTTCTAGAAGGTTTACATGATTTCTTAAAAACCACGAGTTTTTAGAAAATGTGATTTATTTCATAAATGGAATCATCAAGGTATGGACATTCTAAGTCATAACGACTTTCTATATTTTGTGCATGCGTCCGGAAATAACAAAAGCTTACTTCCCCTCGTTTTTTAAAGTCACAGCTTCTAAAAGGTTTACATGATTTCTTAAAAAACACGAGTTTTTAGAAAATGTGATTTATTTCATAAAAGGAATGAACAAACTATGCACATTCTATATAATAACGACTTTCTATAGTTTGCGAATGCGTCGGGAAATAAGAAAAGCTTACTTCCCCCCCAATTTTTAAAATCACAGCTTCTAGAAGGTTTACATGATTTCTTAAAAAACATGAGTGTTTAGAAAATGTGATTTATTTCATAAATGGAATCAACAAAGTATGTACATTCTATGTCATAACGACTTTATATAGTTTGCCCATGCGTCCAGAAATAAGAAAAGCTTACTTCTCCCCGTTTTCTAAAGTCACAGCTTCTAGAAGGTTTACATGATTTCTTAAAAAACATGAGTTTTTAGAAAATGTGATTTATTTCATCAATGGAATCAACAAACTATGCACATTCTACGTAATAACTACTTTCTATAGTTTGCGAATGCGTCCGGAAATAAGAAAAGCTTACTTCCCCCCGTTTTTTAAAATCACAGCTTCTAGAATTTTTACATGATTTCTTAAAAAACATGAGTTTTTAGAAAATATCATTTATTTCATAAATGAAATCAACAAAGTATGAACATTCTATGTCATAACGACTTTGTATAGTTTGTGCATGCGCAAACAATGCATATTCTATGTAATAACGACTTTCTATAGTTTGCGTATGCGTCTTTAAATAAGAAAAGCTTACTTCACCCCGTTTTTTAAAATCACAACTTCTAGAAGGTTTACATGATTTCTTAAAAAACATGAGTGTTTAGAAAATGTGATTTATTTCATAAATGGAATCAACAAAGTATGCACATTCTACGTCATAACGACTTTGTATGGTTTGCGCATGCGCAAACTATGCACATTCTACGTAATAACGACTTTCTATAGTTTGCGCATGTGTCCGGAAATAAGAAAGCTTACTTCTGCCAGTTTTTTAAAATCATAGCTTCTAGAAGGTTTACATGATTTCATAAAAAACACGAGTTTTTAGAAAATGTGATTTATTTCATAAATGGAATCAACAAAGTATGCACATTCTACGTCATAACGACTTTCTAAAGTTTGCGCATGCGTCCGGAAATAAGAAAAGCTTACTTCCGCCAGTTTTTTAAAATCACAGCTTCTAGAAGGTTTACATGATTTCTTAAAAACCATGAGTTTTTAGAAAATGTGATTTATTTCATAGATGGAATCAAAAAAGTATGCACATTCTATGTCATAACGACTTTCTATAGTTTGCGCATGCGCAAACTAAGCACATTCTACGTACTAACGACTTTCTATAGTTTGCATATGCATCCAGAAATAAGAAAAGCTTACTTCAACCCGTTTTTTAAAATCACAACTTCTAGAAGGTTTACATGATTTCTTAAAAAACACGAGTTTTTAGAAAATGTGATTTATTTCATAAATGGAATGAACAAAGTATGCACATTCTATGTCATAATGACTTTGTATGGTTTGCGCATGCGCAAACTATGCACATTCTAAATAATAACGACTTTCTATAGTTTGTGCATGTGTCCGGAAATAAGAAAAGCTTACTTCTGCTAGTTTTTTAAAATCACAGCTTCTAGAAGGTTTACATGACTTCTTAAAAAACACAAGTTTTTAGAAAATGTGATTTATTTCATAAATGGAATCAATTAAGTATGCACATTCTACGTCATAACGACTTTCTATAGTTTGCGCATGCGTCCGGAAATAAGAAAAGCTTACTTCCCCCCGTTTTTTAAAATCACAGCTTCTAGGAGGTTTACATGATTTCTTAAAAAAAATGAGATTTTGGAAAATGTGATTTATTTCATAAAAGGAATCAACAAAGTATGAACATTCTACGTAATAACGACTTTCTATAGTTTGCGAATGCGTCCGGAAATAAGAAAAGCTTACTTCCCCTCGGTTTTTAAAATCACAGTTTCTAGAAGGTTTACATGATTTCTTAAAAAACATGAGTGTTTATAAAATGTGATTTATTTCATAAATGGAATCAACAAAGTATGCACATTCTAAGTCATAAGGAATTTATATAGTTTGCGCGTGCGTCTGGAAATAAGAAAAGCTTACTTCCCCCCGTTTTTTAAAATCACAGCTTCTAGAAGAATTACATGATTTCTTAAAAAACATGAGTTTTACGAACATGTGATTTATTTCATAAATGGAATCAACAAAGTATGCACATTCTATGTCATAACGACTTTCTATAGTTTGCGCATGCGCAAACTAAGCATATTCTACGTACTAACGACTTTCTATAGTTTGCGTATGCGTCCAGAAATAAGAAGAGCTTACTTCAACCCGTTTTTTAAAATCACAACTTCTAGAAGGTTTACATGATTTCTTAAAAAACACGAGTTTTTAGAAAATGTGATTTATTTCATAAATGGAATGAACAAAGTATGCACATTCTATGTCATAACGACTTTGTATGGTTTGCGCATGCGCAAACTATGCACATTCTACGTAATAACGACTTTTTATAGTATGCGCATGCGTCCGGAAATAAGAAAAGCTTACTTCCCCCCTTTTTTTAAAATCACAGCTTCTAGAAGGTTTACATGATTTCTTTAAAAAAATTAGTTTTTAGAAAATGTGATTTATTTCATAAAAGGAATCAACAAAGTATGCACATTCTATGTCATAACGACTTTCTAAAGTTTGCGCATGCGTCCGGAAATAAGAAAAGCTTACTTCCCCCCGTTTTTTAAAATCACATCTTCTAGAAGGTTTACATGATTTCTTAAAAAACATGAGTTTTACGAACATGTGATTTATTTCATAAATGGAATCAACAAAGTATGCACATTCTATGTCATAACGACTTTCTATAGTTTGCTAATGCGCAAACTAAGCACATTCTATGTACTAACGATTTTCTATAGTTTGCATATGCGTTCAGAAATAAGAAAAGTTTACTTCCCCGCTTTTTTTAAAATCACAGCTTCTAGAAGGTTTCCATGATTTCTTAAAAAAAAGGGGTTTTTGGAAAATGTGATTTATTTCATCAATGGAATCAACAAAGTATGCACATTCTAAGTCATAACGACTTTCAATAGTTTTCGCATGCGTCCGAAAATAACAAAAGCTTATTTCCCCCCGTTTTTTAAAATCACAGCTTCTAGAGGGATTACATGATTTCTTAAAAAACATGAGTTTTACGAACATGTGATTTATTTCATAAATGGAATCAACAAAGTATGCACATTCTATGTCATAACGACTTTCTATAGTTTGCGCATGCGCAAACTAAGCACATTCTACGTACTAACGACTTTCTATAGTTTGCGTATGCGTCCAGAAATAAGAAAAGCTTACTTCACCCCGTTTTTTAAAATCACAACTTCTAGAAGGCTTACATGATTTCTTAAAAAACACGACTTTTTAGAAAATGTGATTTATTGCATAAATGGAATCAACAAAGTATGCACATTCTATGACATAACGACTTTGTATGGTTTGCACATGTGCAAACTATGCACATTCTACGTAATAACGACTTTCTATAGTTTGCGCATGTGTCCGGAAATAAGAAAATCTTACTTCTGCCAGTTTCTTAAAGTCACAGCTTCTAGAAGGTTTACATGATTTCTTAAAAACCATGAGTTTTTACAAAATGTGATTTATTTCATAAATGGAATCAACAAATTATGCACATTCTAAGTCATAACGACTTTCTATAGTTTGCGCATGCGTCCGGAAATAAGAAAAGCTTACTTCCCCTCGGTTTTTAAAAGTCACAGCTTCTAGAAGGTTTACATGATTTCTTAAAAAACACGAGTTTTTAGAAAATGTTATTTATTTCATAAATGGATTCAACAAAGTATGCACATTCTACGTCATAACGACTTTCTATAGTTTGCGCATGCGTCCGGAAATAAGAAAAGCTTACTTCCCCCCGTTTTTTAAAATCACAGCTTCTAGAAGGTTTACATGATTTCTTAAAAAAAACGAGATTTTGGAAAATGTGATTTATTTCATAAAAGGAATCAACAAAGTATGCACATTCTACGTCATAACGAATTTTTATAGTTTGCGCATGCGTATGGAAATAAGAAAAGCTCACTTCCCCCCGTTTTTTAAAATCACAGCTTCTAGAAGGTTTACATGATTTCTTTAAAAAAATTAGTTTTTAGAAAATGTCATTTGTTTCATAAAAGGAATCAACAAAGTATGCACATTCTATGTCATAACGACTTTCTAAAGTTTGTGCATGCGTCCGGAAATAAGAAAAGCTTACCTCCCCCCTGTTTTTTAAAATCACAGCTTATAGAAGGTTTACATGATTTCTTTAAAAAAAAGAGATTTTGGAAAATGTGATTTATTTCATAAAAGGAAACAACAAAGTATGCACATTCTACGTCATAATGACTTTTTATAGTTTGCGCATGCGTATGGAAATAAGAAAAGCTCACTTCCCCCCGTTTTTTAAAATCACATCTTCTGGAAGGTTTACATGATTTCTTGAAAAAAATTAGTTTTTAGAAAATGTGATTTATTTCATAAATGGAATCAACAAAGGATGCACATTCTAAGTCATAACGACTTTCTATAGTTTGCGCATGCGTTCGGAAATAAGAAACGCTTACTTCCCCACGTTTTTTAAAATGACAGCTTCTAGAAGGTTTACATGATTTCTCAAAAAACACGAGTTTTTAGAAAATGTGATTTATTTCAACAATGGAATCAACAAACTATGCACATTCTACGTAATAACGAATTTCTATAATTTGCAAATGCGTCCGGAAATAAGAAAAGCTTACTTCCCCCCGGTTTTTAAAATCACAACTTCTCGAAGGTTTACATGATTTCTTAAAAAACATGAGTTTTTAGAAAATGTCATTTATTTCATAAATGGAATAAAAAAAGTATGAATATTCTATGTCATAACGACTTTGTATAGTTTCCGTGTGCGCAAACTATGCACATTCTACGTCATAACGACTTTCTATAGACTGCGTATGCGTCCGGAAATAAGAAAAGCTTACTTCCCCCCATTTTTTAAAATCACAGCTTCTAGAAGGTTTTCATGATTTCTTAATAAACACGAGTTTTTAGAAAATGTGATTTATTTAATCAATGGAATCAACAAACTATGCACATTCTATGTAATAACGACTTTCTATAGTTTGCGCATGCGTCCGGAAATAAGAAAAGCTTACTTCCCCCCGTTTTTTCAAAATCACAGCTTCTAGAAGGATTACATGATTTCTTAAAAAACATGAGTTTTACGAACATGTGATTTATTTCATAAATGGAATCAACAAAGTATGCACATTCTATGTCATAACGACTTTCTATAGTTTGCGCATGCGCAAACTAAGCACATTCTACATACTAACGACTTTCTATAGTTTGCCTATGTATCCAGAAGTAAGAAAAGCTTACTTCACCCCGTTTTTTAAAATCACAACTTCTAGAAGGTTTACATGATTTCTTAAAAAACATGAGTTTTTATAAAATGTGATTTATTTCATAAATGGAATCATCAAAGTATGCAAATTCTATGTCATAACCACTTTGTATGGTTTGCGCATAAGCAAACTATGCACATTCTATGTAATAACGACTTTCTATAGTTTGCGCATGTGTCCAGAAATAAGAAAAGCTTACTTCTGCCAGTTTTTTAAAATCACAGCTTCTAGAAGGTTTACATGATTTCTTAAAAAACACGAGTTTTTAGAAAATTTGATTTATTATATAAATGGAATCAACAAAGTATGCACATTCTACATCATAACGAATTTCTATATTTTGCGCATGCGTATGGAAATAAGAAAAGCTTACTTCCCCCCTTTTTTTCAATTCATAGCTTCTAGAAGGTTTACATGCTTTCTTAAAAAACACAACTTTTTATGCTTTCTACATAATAACGACTTTCTATAGTTTGCGAATGCGTTGGGAAATAAGAAAAGCTTACTTCCCCCCCAATTTTTAAAATCACAGCTTCTAGAAGGTTTACATGATTTCTTAAAAAACATGAGTGTTTAGAAAATGTGATTTATTTCATAAATGGAATCAACAAAGTATGTACATTCTATGTCATAACGACTTTATATAGTTTGCCCATGCGTCCAGAAATAAGAAGAGCTTACTTCTCCCCGTTTTCTAAAGTCACAGCTTCTAGAAGGTTTACATGATTTCTTAAAAAACACGAGTTTTTAGAAAATGTGATTTATTTCATCAATGGAATCAACAAACTATGCACATTCTACGTAATAACTACTTTCTATAGTTTTCGAATGCGTCCGGAAATAAGAAAAGCTTACTTCCCCCCTTTTTTTAAAATCACAGCTTCTAGAATGTTTACATGATTTCTTAAAAAACATGAGTTTTTAGAAAATATCATTTATTTCATAAATGAAATCAACAAAGTATGAAAATTCTATGTCATAACGACTTTGTATAATTTGCGCATGCGCAAACTATGCACATTCTATGTAATAACGACTTTCTATAGTTTGCGTATGTGGCCATAAATAAAAAAAGCTTACTTCACCCCGTTTTTTAAAATCACAACTTCTAGAAGGTTTACATGATTTCTTAAAAAACATGAGTGTTTAGAAAATGTGATTTATTTCATAAATGGAATCAACAAAGTATGCAAATTCTAAGTCATAATGACTTTCTATAGTTTGCGCATGCGTCCGAAAATAAGAAAAGCTTACTTCCCCCCATTTTTTAAAATCACAGCTTCTAGAAGGATTACATGATTTCTTGAAAAACATGAGTTTTACGAACATGTGATTTATTTCATAAATGGAATCAACAAAGTATGCACATTCTATGTCATAACGACTTTCTATAGTTTGCGCATGCGCAAACTAAGCACATTCTACGTACTAACTACTCTCTATAGTTTGCGTATGCGTTCAGAAATAAGAAAAGCTTACTTCACCCCGTTTTTTAAAATCACAACTTCTAGAAGGTTTACATGATTTTTTAAAAAACACGACTTTTTCGAAAATGTGATTTATTTCATAAATGGAATCAACAAACTATGCACATTCTATGTCATAACGACTTTGTATGGTTTGCGCATGCGCAAACTATGCACATTCTACGTAATAACGACTTTTTATAGTTTGCGCATGCGTTCGGAAATAAGAAAAGCTTACTTTCCCCCGTTTTTTAAAATCACAGCTTCTAGAATGTTTACATGATTTCTTAAAAAACACGAGTTTTTAGAAAATGTGATTTATTTCATAAATGGAATCAACAATGTATGCACAGTCTACGTCATAATGACTTTCTAAAGTTTGCGCATGCGTCCGGAAATAAGAACAGCTTACTTCCGCCGGTTTTTTAAAATCACAGCTTCTAGAAGGTTTACATGATTTCTTAAAAACCACGAGTTTTTATAAAATGTGATTTATTTCATAAATGGAATCATCAAGGTATGCACATTCTAAGTCATAACGACTTTCTATTTTTGTGCATGCGTCCTAAAATAAGAAAAGCTTACTTCCGCTCGTTTTTTAAAGTCACAGCTTCTAAAAGGTTTACATGATTTCTTAAAAAACACGAGTTTTTAGAAAATGTGATTTATTTCATAAAAGGAATGAACAAACTATGCACATTCTACGTAATAACGACATTCTGTAGTTTGCGAATGCGTCCAGAAATAAGAAAAGCTTACTTCCCCCCGGTTTTTAAAATCACAGCTTCTAGAAGGTTTACATGATTTCTTAAAAAACATGAGTGTTTAGAAAATGTGATTTATTTCATAAATCGAATCAAGAAAGTATGCACATTCTAAGCCATAAGGACTTTATATAGTTTGCGCATGCGTCCGGAAATAAGAAAAGCTTACTTCCCCCCGTTTTTTAAAATCACAGCTTCTAGAAGGATTACATGATTTCTTAAAAAACATGAGTTTTACGAACATGTGATCTATTTCATAAATGGAATCAACAAAGTATGCACATTCTATGTCATAACGACTTTCTATAGTTTGCGCATGCGCAAACTAAGCACATTCTACGTACTAACGACTTTCTATAGTTTGCGTATGCGTCCAGAAATAAGAAAAGCTTACTTCAACCCGTTTTTTAAAATCACAACTTCTAGAAGGTTTACATGATTTCTTAAAAAACACAAGTTTTTAGAAAATGTGATTTATTTCATAAATGGAATGAACAAAGTATGCACATTCTATGTCATAACGACTTTGTATGGTTTGCGCATGCGCAAACTCTGCACATTCTACGTAATAACGACTTTTTATAGTTTGCGCATGCGTCAAGAAATAAGAAAAGCTTACTTTCCCCCGTTTTTTAAAATCATAGCTTCTAGAAGGTTTACATGATTTCTTTAAAAAAAATAGTTTTTAGAAAATGTGATTTATTTAATAAAAGGAATCAACAAAGTATGCACATTCTATGTCATAACGACTTTCTAAAGTTTGCGCATGCGTCCGAAAATAAGAAAAGCTTACTTCCCCAAGTTTTTTAAAATCACAGCTTCTAGAAGGTTTACATGATTTCTTAAAAAACATGATTGTTTAGAAAATGTGATTTATTTCATAAATGGAATCAATAAAGTATGCACATTCTAAGTCATAACGACTTTCTATAGTTTGCGCATGCATCTGGAAATAAGAAAAGCTTACTTCCCCTCGTTTTTTAAAATCACAGCTTCTAGAAGGATTACATGATTTCTTGGAAAACATGAGTTTTACGAACATGTGATTTATTTCATAAATGGAATCAACAAAGTATGCACATTCTATGTCATAACGACTTTCTATAGTTTGCGCATGCGCAAACAAACCACATTCTACGTACTAACGACTCTCTATAGTTTGCGTATGCGTCCAGAAATAAGAAAAGATTACTTCACCCCATTTTTTAAAATCACAACTTCTAGAAGGTTTACATGATTTCTTAAAAAACACGAGTTTTTAGAAAATGTGATTTATTTCATAAATGGAATGAACAAAGTATGCACATTCTATGTCATATAGAGTTTGTATGGTTTGCGCATGCGTAAACTATGCACATTCTACGTAATAACGACTTTCTATAGTTTGCGCATGTGTCCAGAAATAAGAAAAGCCTACTTCTGCCAGTTTTTTAAAATCACAGCTTCTAGAAGGTTTACATGATTTCTTAAAAAACACGAGTTTTTAGAAAATGTGATTTATTTGATAAACGGAATCAACAAAGTATGCACATTCTACGTCATAACGACTTTCTAAAGTTTGCGCATGTGTCCGGAAATAAGAAAAGCTAACTTCCGCCAGTTTTTTAAAATCACAGCTTCCAGAAGGTTTACATGATTTCTTAAAAACCATGAGTTTTTAGAAAATGTGATTTATTTCATAAATGGAATCCTCAAAGTATGCACATTCTAAGTCATAAGGACTTTCTATAGTTTGTGCATGCGTCCGGAAATAAGAAAAGCTTAGTTCCCCTCGTTTTTTAAAGTCACAGCTTCTAAAAGGTTTACATGATTTCTTAAAAAACACGAGTTTTTAGAAAATGTGATTTATTTCATAAAAGGAATCAACAAAGTATGCACATTCTACGTAATAACGACTTTCTATAGTTTACGAATGCGTCCGGAAATAAGAAAAGCTTACTTCCCCCCGGTTTTTAAAATCACAGGTTCTAGAAGGTTTACATGATTTCTTAAAAAACATGAGTGTTTAGAAAATGTGATTTATTTCATAAATGGAATCAACAAAGTATGCACATTCTAATTCATAAGGACTTTATATAGTTTGCGCGTGCGTCCGGAAATAAGAAAAGCTTACTTCCCCCCGTTTTTTAAAACCACAGCTTCTAGAAGGATTACATGATTTCTTAAAAAACATGAGTTTTACGAACATGTGATTTATTTCATAAATGGAATCAACAAAGTATGCACATTCTATGTCATAACGACTTTGTATTGTTTGCGCATGTGCAAACTATGCACATTCTACGTAATAACGACTTTTTATAGTTTGCGCATGCGTCCGGAAATAAGAAAAGCTTACTTCCCCCCGTTTTTTAAAATCACAGCTTCTAGAAGGTTTACATGATTTCTTTAAAAAAACTAAGTTTTTAGAAAATGTGATTTATTTCATAAAAGGAATCAACAAAGTATCCACATTCTATGTCATAACAACTTTCTAAAGTTTGCGCATGTGTCCGGAAATAAGAAAAGCTTACTTCCCCCCGTTTTTTAAAATCACAGCTTCTAGAACGTTTACATGATTTCTTAAAAAACACGAGTTTTTAGAAAATGTGATTTATTTCATAAATGGAATCAACAAAGTATGCACATTCTAAGTCATAACGACTTTCTATAGTTTGCGCATGCGCAAACTAAGCACATTCTACGTACTAACGACTCTCTATAGTTTGCATATGCGTCCAGAAATAAGAAAAGCTTACTTCACCTCGTTTTTTAAAATCACAACTTCCAGAAGGTTTACATGATTTCTTAAAAAACATGACTTTTTAGAAAATGTGATTTATTTCATAAATGGAATCAACAAAGTATGCACATTCTATGTCATAACGACTTTGTATGATTTGCGCACGCGCAAACTATGTACATTCTACGTAATAACGACTTTCTATAGTTTGCGCATGTGTCCAGAAATAAGAAAAGGTTACTTCTGCCAGTTTTTTAAAATCATGGCTTGTAGAAGGTTTCCATGATTTCTTAAAAAACACGAGTTTTTAGAAAATGTGATTTATTTCATAAATGGAATCAACAAAGTATGCACATTCTAACTCATAACGACTTTCTATAGTTTGTGCATGCGTCCGGAAATAAGAAAAGCTTACTTCCCCTCGTTTTTTAAAGTCACAGCTTCTAAAAGGTTTACATGATTTCTTAAAAAACACGAGTTTTTAGAAAATGTGATTTATTTCATAAAAGGAATAAACAAAGTATGCACATTCTACGTAATAATGAATTTCTATAGTTTGCGAATGCGTTCGGTAATAAGAAAAGCTTACTTCCCCCCGGTTTTTAAAATCACAGCTTCTACAAGGTTTACATGATTTCTTAAAAAACATGAGTGTTTAGAAAATGTGATTTATTTCATAAATGGAATCAACAAAGTATGCACATTCTAAGTCATAAGGACTTTATATAGTTTGCGTATGCGTCCGGAAATAAGAAAAGCTTACTTCCCCCCGTTTTTTAAAATCACAGCTTCTAGAAGGATTACATGATTTCTTAAAAAACATGAGTTTTACGAACATGTGATTTATTTCATAAATGGAATCATCAAAGTATGCATATTCTATCTCATAACAACTTTCTATAGTTTGCGCATGTGCAAACTAAGCACATTCTACGTACTAACGACTTTCTATAGTTTGCGTATGCGTCCAGAAATAAGAAAAGCTTTCTTCGACCCGTTTTTTAAAATCACAACTTCTAGAAGGTTTACATGATTTCTTAAAAAACACGAGTTTTTAGAAAATGTGATTTATTTCATAAATGTAATCAACAAAGCATGCACATTCTATGTCATAACGACTTTGTATGGTTTGCGCATGCGCAAACTATGCACATTCTACGTAATAACGACTTTTTATAGTTTGCGCATGAGTCCGGAAATAAGAAAAGCTTACTTCCTCCCGTTTTTTAAAATCACAGCTACTAGAAGTCTTACATGATTTCTTTAAAATAATTAGTTTTTAGAAAATGTGATTTATTTCATAAAAGGAATCAAGAAAGTATGCACATTCCGTGTCATAACGACTTTCTAAAGTTTGCGCATGCGTCCGGAAATAAGAAAAGCTTACTTCCCCCCGTTTTTTAAAATCACAGCTTCTAGAAGGTTTACATGATTTCTTAAAAAACATGATTGTTTAGAAAATGTGATTTATTTCATAAAAGGAATAAACAAAGTATGCACATTCTACGTAATAATGAATTTCTATAGTTTGCGAATGCGTTCGGTAATAAGAAAAGCTTACTTCCCCCCGGTTTTTAAAATCACAGCTTCTACAAGGTTTACATGATTTCTTAAAAAACATGAGTGTTTAGAAAATGTGATTTATTTCATAAATGGAATCAACAAAGTATGCACATTCTAAGTCATAAGGACTTTATATAGTTTGCGTATGCGTCCGGAAATAAGAAAAGCTTACTTCCCCCCGTTTTTTAAAATCACAGCTTCTAGAAGGATTACATGATTTCCTAAAAAACATGAGTTTTACGAACATGTGATTTATTTCATAAATGGAATCATCAAAGTATGCACATTCTATCTCATAACAACTTTCTATAGTTTGCGCATGTGCAAACTAAGCACATTCTACGTACTAACGACTTTCTATAGTTTGCGTATGCGTCCAGAAATAAGAAAAGCTTTCTTCGACCCGTTTTTTAAAATCACAACTTCTAGAAGGTTTACATGATTTCTTAAAAAACACGAGTTTTTAGAAAATGTGATTTATTTCATAAATGTAATCAACAAAGCATGCACATTCTATGTCATAACGACTTTGTATGGTTTGCGCATGCGCAAACTATGCACATTCTACGTAATAACGACTTTTTATAGTTTGCGCATGCGTCCGGAAATAAGAAAAGCTTACTTCCTCCCGTTTTTTAAAATCACAGCTACTAGAAGTCTTACATGATTTCTTTAAAATAATTAGTTTTTAGAAAATGTGATTTATTTCATAAAAGGAATCAAGAAAGTATGCACATTCCGTGTCATAACGACTTTCTAAAGTTTGCGCATGCGTCCGGAAATAAGAAAAGCTTACTTCCCCCCGTTTTTTAAAATCTAAGCTTCTAGAAGGTTTACATGATTTCTTAAAAAGCATGAGTGTTTAGAAAATGTGATTTATCTCATAAATGGAATCAACAAAGTATGCACATTCTAAGTCATAAAGACTTTCTATAGTTTGCGCATGTGCAAACTAAGCACATTCTACATACTAATGACTGTCTATAGTTTGTGTATGTGTCCAAAAATAAGAAAAGCTTACTTCACCCCGTTTTTTAAAATCACAACTTCTAGAAGGTTTACATGATTTCCTAAAAAACAGGACTTTTTAGAAAATGTGATTTATTTCATAAATGGAATCAACAAAGTATGCACATTCTATGTCATAACGACTTTGTATGGTTTGCGCATGCCCAAACTATGCACATTCTACGTAATAACGACTTTCTATAGTTTGCGCATGTGTCCGGAAATAAGAAAAGCTTACTTCTGCCAGTTTTTTAAAATCACAGCTTCTAGAAGGTTTACATGATTTCTTAAAAACACGAGTTTTTAGAAAATGTGATTTATTTCATAAATGGAATGAACAAAGTATGCACATTCTATGTCATAACGACTTTGTATGGTTTGCGCATGCGCAAACTATCCACATTCTACGTAATAACGACTTTTTATAGTTTGCGCATGCGTCCGGAAATAAGAAAAGCTTACTTCCCCCCGTTTTTTAAAATCACAGCTTCTAGAAGGTTTACATGGTTTCTTTAAAAAAATTAGTTTTTAGAAAATGTGATTTATTTCATAAATGGAATCAACAAAGTATGCACATTCTAAGTCATAACGACTTTCTATAGTTTGCGCATGCGTCCGGAAATAAGAAAAGCTTACTTCCCCCCGTTTTTTAAAATGACAGCTTCTATAAGGTTTACATGATTTCGCAAAAAACACGAGTTTTTAGAAAATGTGATTTATTTCATCAATGGAATCAACCAACTATGCACATTCTATGTAATAACGACTTTCTATAGTTTGCGCATGCATCCGAAAATAAGAAAAGCTTACTTCCCCTCGTTTTTTAAAATCACAGCTTCTAGAAGGTTTACATGATTTATTAAAAGACAGGAGTTTTTAGAAAATGTCGTTTGTTTCATAAATGGAATCAACAAATTATGAACAAACTATGTCATAACGACTTTGTATCGTTTGCGCATGGGCAAACTATGCACATTCTACGTAATAACGACTTTCTATAGTTTGCGCACGCGTCCGGAAATAAGAAAAGCTTACTTCCCCACATTTTTTGAAATCACAGCTTCTAGAAGGATTACATGATTTCTTAAGAAACATGAGTTTTACGAACATGTGATTTATTTCATAAATGGAATCAACAAAGTATGCACATTCTATGTCATAACGACTTTCTATAGTTTGCGCATGCGCAAACTAAGCACATTCTACGAACTAACGACTTTCTATAGTTTGCGTATGCGTCCAGAAATAAGAAAAGCTTACTTCACCCCGTTTTTTAAAATCACAACTTCTAGAAGGTTTACATTATTTCTTAAAAAACATGAGTGTTTAGAAAATGTGTTTTATTTCATAAAATGAATCAACAAAGTATGCACATTCTAAGTCATTACGACTTTCTATAGTTTGCGCATGCGTCTGGAAATAAGAAAAGCTTACTTCCCGGCGTTTTTTAAAATGACAGCTTCTAGAAGGATTACATGATTTCTTGGAAAACATGAGTTTTACGAACATGTGATTTATTTCATAAATGGAATCAACAAAGTATGCACATTCTATGTCATAACGACTTTCTACAGTTTGTGCATGCGCAAACTAAGCACATTCTACTTACTAATGACTCTCTATAGTTTGTGTATGCGTCCAGAAATAAGAAAAGCTTACTTCAGCCCGTTTTTTAAAATCACAACTTCTAGAAGGTTTACATGATTTCTTAAAAAACACGACTTTTCAGAAAATGTGATTTATTTCATAAATGGAATCAACAAAGTATGCACATTCTATGTCATAACGACTTTGTATGGTTTGCGCACGCGCAAACTATGCACATTCTACGTAATAACGACTTTCTATAGTTTGCGCATGTGTCCAGAAATAAGAAAAGCTTACTTCCGCCAGTTTTTTAAAATCACAGCTTCTAGAAGGTTTACATGATTTCTTAAAAACCACGAGTTTTTAGAAAATGTGATTTATTTCATAAATGGAATCATCAAAGTATGCACATTCTAAGTCATAATGACTTTCTATAGTTTGTGCATGCGTCCGGAAATAAGAAAAGCTTACTTCCCCTCGTTTTTTAAAGTCACAGCTTCTAAAAGGTTTACATGATTTCTTAAAAAACACGAGTTTTTAGAAAATGTGATTTATCTCATAAATCGAATCAACCAAATTATGCACATTCCAAGTCATAAGGACTTTATATAGTTTGCGCATGCGTCCGGAAATAACAAAAGCTTCCTTCCCCCCGTTTTTGAAAATCACAGCTTCTAGAAGGATTACATGATTTCTTAAAAAACATGAGTTTTACGAACATGTGATTTATATCATAATTTGAATCAACAAAGTATGCACATTCTATGTCATAACGACTTTCTATAGTTTGTGCATGCGCAAACTAAGCACATTCTACTTACTAACGACTTTCTATAGTTTGCGTATGCGTCCAGAAATAAGAAAAGCTTACTTCAACCCGTTTTTTAAAATCACAACTTCTAGAAGGTTTACATGATTTCTTAAAAAACACGAGTTTTTAGAGAATGTGATTTATTTCATAAATGGAATGAACAAAGTATACACATTCTATGTCATAACGACTTTGTATGGTTTGCGCATGCGCAAACTATGCACATTCTACGTAATAACGACTTTTCGTAGTTTGCGCATGCATTCGGAAATAAGAAAAGCTTACTTCCCCCCGTTTTTTAAAATCACAGCTTCTAGAAGGTTTACATGATTTCTTTAAAAAAAATAGTTTTTAGAAAATGTGATTTATTTCATAAAAGGAATCAACAAAGCATGCACATTCTATGTCATAACGACTTTCTAAAGTTTGCGCATGCGTCCGGAAATAAGAAAAGCTTACTTCCCCCCGTTTTTTACAATGACAGCTTCTAGAAGGTTTACATGATTTCGCAAAAAACACGAGTTTTTAGAAAATGTGATTTATTTCATCAATGGAATCAACAAACTATGCACATTCTACGTGATAACGACTTTCTATAGTTTGTGCATGCATCCGAAAATAAGAAAAGCTTACTTCCCCTCGTTTTTTAAAATCACAGCTTCTAGAAGGTTTACATGATTTCTTAAAAAACAAGAGTTTTTAGAAAATGTCATTTGTTTCATAAATGGAATCAACAAAGTATGAACAAACTATGTCATAACGGCTTTGTATCGTTTGCGCATGGGCAAACTATGCACATTCTACGTAATAACGACTTTCTATAGTTTGCGGATGCGTCTGGAAATAAGAAAAGCTTACTTTTCCCCATTTTTAAATTCACAGCTTCTAGAAGGTTTACATGATTTCTTAAAAAACATGAGGTTTTAGAAAATGTGATTTATTTCATTAATGGAATCAACAAAGTATGCACATTTTACGTCATAACGACTTTCTATAGTTTGCGCATGTGTCCGGAAATAAGAAAAGCTTACTTCCCCCCATTTTTTGAAATCACAGCTTCTGGAAGGATTACATGATTTCTTGGAAAACATGAGTTTTACGAACATGTGATTTATTTCATAAATGGAATCAACAAAGTATGCACATTCTATGTCATTACGACTTTCTATAGTTTGTGCATGCGCAAACTAAGCAGATTCTACTTACTAACGACTCTCTATAGTTTGCGTATGCGTCCAGAAATAAGAAAAGCTTACTTCACCCCGTTTTTTAAAATCACAACTTCTAGAAGGTTTACATGATTTCTTAAAAAACACGACTTTTTAGAAAATGTGATTTATTTCATAAATGGAATCAACAAAGTATGCACATTCTATGTCATAACGACTTTGTATGGTTTGCGCACGCACAAACTATGCACATTCTACGTAATAACGACTTTCTATAGTTTGCGCATGTGTCCAGAAATAAGAAAAGCTTACTTCCGCCAGTTTTTTAAAATCACAGCTTCTAGAAGGTTTACATGATTTCTTAAAAACCACGAGTTTTTAGAAAATGTGATTTATTTCATAAATGGAATCATCAAAGTATGTATATTCTAAGTCATAACGACTTTCTATAGTTTGTGCATGCGTCCGGAAATAAGAAAAGCTTACTTCCCCTCGTTTTTTAAAGTCACAGCTTCTAAAAGGTTTACATGATTTCTTAAAAAACACGAGTTTTTAGAAAATGTGATTTATTTCATAAAAGGGATAAACAAAGTATGCACATTCTACGTAATAACGAATTTCTATAGTTTGCGAATGCGTCCGGAAATAAAAAAAGCTTACCTCCCCCCGGTTTTTAAAATCACAGCTTCTACAAGGTTTACATGATTTCCTAAAAAACATGAGTGTTTAGAAAATGTGATTTATTTCATAAATGGAATCAACAAAGTATGCACATTCTAAGTCATAAGGACTTTATATAGTTTGCGCATGCGTCCGGAAATAAGAAAAGCTTACTTCCCCCCGTTTTTTAAAATCACAGCTTCTAGAAGGATTACATGATTTCTTAAAAAACATGAGTTTTACGAACATGTGATTTATTTCATAAATGGACTCAACAAAGTATGCACATTCTATGTCATAACGACTTTCTATAGTTTGGGCATGTGCAAACTAAGCACATTCTACGTACTAACGACTTTCTATAGTTTGCGTATGCGTCCAGAAATAAGAAAAGCTTACTTCAACCCGTTTTTTAAAATCACAACTTCTAGAAGGTTTACATGATTTTTTAAAAAACACGAGTTTTTAGAAAATGTGATTTATTTCATAAATGGAATGAACACAGCATGCACATTCTATGTCATAACGACTTTGTATGGTTTGCGCATGCGCAAAGTATGCACATTCTACGTAATAACGACTTTTTATTGTTTGCGCATGCGTCCGGAAATAAGAAAAGCTTACTTCCTCCCGTTTTTTAAAATCACAGCTTCTAGAAGGTTTACATGATTGCTTTAAAAAAATTAGTTCTTAGAAAATGTGATTTATTTCATAAAAGGAATCAACAAAGTATGCACATTCTATGTCATAACGACTTTCTAAAGTTTGCGCATGCGTCCGGAAATAAGAAAAGCTTACTTCCCCCCGTTTTTTAAAATCACAGCTTCTAGAAGGTTTACATGATTTCTTAAAAAACATGAGTGTTTAGAAAATGTGATTTATTTCATCAATGGAATCAACAAAGTATGCACATTCTATGTCATAACGACTTTGTATAGTTTGCGCATGCGCAAACTAAGCACATTCTACGTACTAACGACTCTCTATAGTTTGCGTATGTGTCCAAAAATAAGAAAAGCTTACTTCACCCCGTTTTTTAAAATCACAACTTCTAGAAGGTTTACATGATTTCTTAAAAACAACGAGTTTTTAGAAAATTTGATTTATTTCATAAATGGAATCATCAAACTATGCACATTCTAAGTCATAACGACTTTATGGTTTGTGCATGCGTCCGGAAATAAGAAAAGCTTACTTCCCCTCGTTTTTTAAAGTCACAGCTTCTAAAAGGTTTACATGATTTCTTAAAAAACATGAGTTTTTAGAACATGTGATTTATCTCATAAATGGAATCAACAAAGTATGCACATTCTATGTCATAACAACTTTCTATAGTTTGTGCATGCACAAACTAAGCACATTCTACCTACTAACGACTTTCTATAGTTTGCGTATGCGTCCAGAAATAAGAAAAGCTTACTTCAACCCGTTTTTTAAAATCACAACTTCTAGAAGGTTTACATGATTTCTTAAAAAACACGAGTTTTTAGAAAATGTGATTTATTTCATAAATGGAATGAACAAAGTATGCAAATTCTATGTCATAACGACTTTGTATGGTTTGTGCATGCACAAACTATGCACATTCTACGTAATAACGACTTTTCATAGTTTGCGCATGCGTCCGGAAATAAGAAAAGTTTACTTCCCCCCGTTTTTTAAAATCACAGCTTCTAGAAGGTTTACATGATTTCTTTAAAAAAAATAGTTTTTAGAAAATGTGAGTTATTTCATAAAAGGAATCGACAAAGTATGCACATTATATGTCATACCGACTTTCTAAAGTTTGCGTATGCGTACGGAAATAAGAAAAGCTTACTTCCCCCCGTTTTTTAAAATCACAGCTTCTAGAAGGTTTACATGATTTCTTAAAAAACACGAGTTTTTAGAAAATGTGATTTATTTCATAAATGGAATCAAAAAAGTATGCACATTCTAAGTCATAACGACTTTCTATAGTTTGCGCATGCGTCCGGAAATAAGAAAAGCTTACTTCCCCCCGTTTTTTACAATGACAACTTCTAGAAGGTTTACATGATTTCGCAAAAAACACGAGTTTTTAGAAAATGTGATTTATTTCATCAATGGAATCAACAAAATATGCACATTCTACGTGATAACGACTTTCTATAGTTTGTGCATGCATCCGAAAATAAGAAAAGCTTACTTCCCCTCGTTTTTTAAAATCACAGCTTCTAGAAGGTTTACATGATTTCTTAAAAAACAGGAGTTTTTAGAAAATGTCATTTGTCTAATAAATGGAATCAACAAAGTATGAACAAACTATGTCATAACGACTTTGTATCGTTTGCGCATGGGCAAACTATGCACATTCTACGTAATAACGACTTTCTATAGTTTGCGGATGCGTCTGGAAATAAGAAAAGCTTACTTTTCCCCATTTTTAAATTTACAGCTTCTAGAAGGTTTACATGATTTCTTAAAAAACACGGGTTTTTAGAAAATATGATTTATTTCATTAATGGAATCAACAAAGTATGCACATTTTACGTCATAACGACTTTCTATAGTTTGCGCATGCGTCCGGAAATAAGAAAAGCTTACTTCCCCCCATTTTTTGAAATCACAGCTTCTAGAAGGATTACATGATTTCTTAAAAAACATGAGTGTTTAGAAAATGTGATTTATTTCATAAAAGGAATCAACAAAGTATGCACATTCTAAGTCATAACGACTTTCTATAGTTTGCGCATGCGTCCGGAAATAAGAAAAGCATACTTCCCCCCGTTTTTTAAAATCACAGCTTCTGGAAGGATTACATGATTTCTTGGAAAACATGAGTTTTACGAACATGTGATTTATTTCATAAATGGAATCAACAAAGTATGCACATTCTATGTCATTACGACTTTCTATAGTTTGTGCATGCGCAAACTAAGCAGATTCTACTTACTAACGACTCTCTATAGTTTGCGTATGCGTCCAGAAATAAGAAAAGCTTACTTCACCCCGTTTTTTAAAATCACAACTTCTAGAAGGTTTACATGATTTCTTAAAAAACACGACTTTTTAGAAAATGTAATTTATTTCATAAATGGAATCAACAAAGTATGCACATTCTATGTCATAACGACTTTGTACGGTTTGCGCACGCGCAAACTATGCACATTCTACGTAATAACCACTTTCTATAGTTTGCGCATGTGTCCAGAAATAAGAAAAGCTTACTTCCGCCAGTTTTTTAAAAACACAGCTTCTAGAAGGTTTACATGATTTCTTAAAAACCACGCGTTTTTAGAAAATGTGATTTATTTCATAAATGGAATCATCAAAGTATGCACATTCTAAGTCATAACGACTTTCTATAGTTTGTGCATGCGTCCGGAACTAAGAAAAGCTTACTTCCCCTCGTTTTTTAAAGTCACAGCTTCTAAAGGGTTTACATGATTTCTTAAAAAACACGAGTTTTTAGAAAATGTGATTTATTTCATAAAAGGAATAAACAAAGTATGCACATTCTACGTAATAACGAATTTCTATAGTTTGCGAATGCGTCCAGAAATAAGAAAAGCTTACTTCCCCCCATTTTTTGAAATCACAGCTTCTAGAAGGATTACATGATTTCTTAAAAAACATGAGTGTTTAGAAAATGTGATTTATTTCATAAATGGAATCAACAAAGTATGCACATTCTAAGTCATAAGGAATTATATAGTTTGCGCATGCGTCCGGAAATAAGAAAAGCTTACTTCCCCCCGTTTTTTAAAATCACAGCTTCTAGAAGGATTACATGATTTCTTAAAAAACATGAGTTTTACGAACATGTGATTTATTTCATAAATGGACTCAACAAAGTATGCACATTCTATGTCATAACGACTTTCTATAGTTTGGGCATGTGCAAACTAAGCACATTCTACGTACTAACGACTTTCTATAGTTTGCGTATGCGTCCAGAAATAAGAAAAGCTTACTTCAACCCGTTTTTTAAAATCACAACTTCTAGAAGGTTTACATGATTTCTTAAAAAACACGAGTTTTTAGAAAATGTGATTTATTTCATAAATGGAATGAACACAGCATGCACATTCTATGTCATAACGACTTTGTATGGTTTGCGCATGCGCATACTATGCACACTCTACATAATAACGACTTTTTATAGTTTGTGCCTGCGTCCGGAAGGTTTACATGATTTCTTAAAAAACATGAGTTTTTAGAAAATGTGATTTATTTGATAAATGGAATCAACAATGTATGCACCTACATCATAACGACTTTCTAAATTTTGTGCATGCGTTCGGAAATAAGAAAAGCTTACTTCCGCCAGTTTTTTAAAATCACAGCTTCTAGAAGGCTTACATGATTTCTTAAAAACCACGAGTTTTTAGAAAATGAGATTTATTTCATAAATGGAATCATCAAAGTATGCACATTCTAAGTCATAACGACTTTCTATAGTTTGTGCATGCGTCCGGAAATAAGAAAAGCTTACTTCCCCCCGGTTTTTAAAATCACAGCGTCTAGAAGGTTTACATGATTTCTTAAAAAACACGAGTTTTTAGAAAATGTCATTTATTTCTAAATGGAATAAAAAACGTATGAACATTCTATGTCATAACGACTTTGTATACTTTGCCCGTGCGCAAACTATGCACATTCTAGGTAATAACAACTTTCTATAGTTTGCGCATGCGTCCGGAAATAAGAAAAGCTTACTTCCCTCCGTTTTTTAAAATCACAGCTTCTAGACGGTTTACATGATTTCTCAAAAAACATGAGTTTTTAGTAAATGTGATTTATTTCATCAATGGAATCAACAAACTATGCACATTCTACGTAATAACGACTTTCTATAGTTTGCGAATGCGTCTGGAAATAAGAAAAGCTTACTTCCCCCCGGTTTTTAAAATCACAACGTCTAGAAGGTTTACATGATTTCTTAAAAAACAAGGGTTTTTAGAAATTGTCATTTATTTCATAAATGGAATCAAAAAAGTATGAAAATTCTATGTCATAATGACTTTGTATAGTTTGCGAGTGCGAAAACTATGCACATTCTAGGTAATAACAGCTTCTTATAGTTTGCGCATGCGTCCGGAACTAAGAAAACCTAACTTCCCCCCTTTTTTAAAGTCACAGCTTCTAGAAGGTTTACAAGATTTCTTAAAAAACACAAGTTTTTAGAAAATGTGATTTATTTCATAAAAGGAATAAACAAAGTATGCACATTCTACGTAATAACGAATTTCTATAGTTTGCGAATGCGTCCGGAAATAAGAAAAGCTTACCTCCCCCCGGTTTTCAAAATCACAGCTTCTACAAGGTTTACATGATTTCTTAAAAAACATGAGTGTTTAGAAAATGTGATTTATTTCATAAATGGAATCAACAAAGTATGCACATTCTAAGTCATAAGGACTTTATATAGTTTGCGCATGCGTCCGGAAATAAGAAAAGCTTACTTCCCCCCGTTTTTTAAAATCAAAGCTTCTAGAAGGATTACATGATTTCTTAAAAAACATGAGTTTTACGAACATGTGATTTATTTCATAAATGGACTCAACAAAGTATGCACATTCTATGTCATAACGACTTTCTATAGTTTGCGCATGCGTCCGGAAATAAGAAAAGCTTACTTCCCCCTGTGTTTTAAAATCACAGCTTCCAGAAGGTTTACATGATTTCTTAAAAAAAAATGAGTTTTTAGAAAATGTGATTTATTTCATAAAAGGAATCAACAAAGTATGCACATTCTACGTCATAACGACTTTCTATAGTTTGTGCATGCGTATGGAAATAACAAAATCTTACTTCCTCCCTTTTTTTCAATTCACAGCTTCTAGAAGGTTTACATGCTTTCTTAAAAAACACGAGTTTCTAGAAAATGTGATTTATTTCATAAATGGAATAAAAAAATTATGCACTTTCTATGTCATAATGACTTTCTATAGTTTGCGCATGCGTCCGGAAATAAGAAAAGCTTACTTCCCCCCGTTTTTTAAAATCACAGCTTCTAGAAGGTTTACATGATTTCTTAAAAACAGGAGGTTTTAGAAAATGTGATTTATTTAATCAATGGAATCAACAAACTATGCCCATTCTACGTAATAACGACTTTCTATAGTTTGCGCATGCATCCGAAAATAAGAAAAGCTTACTTCCCCTAGTTTTTTAAAATCACAACTTCTAGAAGGTTTACATGATCTCTTAAAAAACAGGAGTTTTTTGAAAATGTCATTTGTTTCATAAATGGAATCAACAAAGTATGAACAAACTATGTCATAAAGTCTTTATATCGTTTGCGCATGGGCAAACTATGCACATTCTACGTAACAACGACTTTCTATAGTTTGCGCATGCGTCCGGAAATAAGAAAAGCTTACTTCCCCCCATTTTTTAAAATCACAGCTTCTAGAGTGTTTACATAATTTCTTAAAAAACATGAGTTTTTAGAAAATATCATTTATTTCATAAATGGAATCAACAAAGTATGAACATTCTATGTCATAACGAATTTGTATAGTCTGCGCATGTGCAAACTATGCACATTCTATGTAATAACGACCTTCTATAGTTTGCGCATGCGTCTGGAAATATGAAAAGCTTACTTCCCCCCTTTTTTTCAATTCACAGCTTCTAGAAGGTTTACATGCTTTCTTAAAAAACACGAGTTTTAGAAAATGTGATTTATTTAATAAATGTAATAAAAAAAGTATGCACTTTCTATGTCATAACGACTTTCTATAGTTTGCGCATGCATCCGGAAATAAGAAAAGCTTACTTCCCCCCGTTTTTTAAAATCACAGCTTCTAGAAGGTTTACATGATATCTTAAAAACAGGAGGTTTTAGAAAATGTGATTTATTTAATCAATGGAATCAACAAACTATGCACATTCTACGTAATAACGACTTTCTATAGTTTGCGCATGCATCCAAAAATAAGAAAAGCTTACTTCCCCTCGTGTTTTAAAATCACAGCTTCTAGAAGGTTTACATGATTTCTTAAAAAACAGGAGTTTTTAGAAAATGTCATTTGTTTCATAAATGGAATCAACAAAGTATGAACAAACTATGTCATAACGACTTTGTATCGTTTGCGCATGGGCAAACTATGCACATTCTACGTAACAACGACTTTCTATAGTTTGCGCATCCGTCCGGAAATAAGAAAAGCTTACTTTTCCCCGTTTTTTAACTTCACAGCTTCTAGAAGGTTTACATGATTTCTTAGAAAACACGAGTTTTTAGAAAATGTGATTTATTTCATTAATGGAATCAACAAAGTATGCACATTTTACGTCATAACGACTTTCTATAGCTTGCGCATGAGTCCGGAAATAAGAAAAGCTTACTTCCCCCCGTTTTTTAAAATCACAGCTTCTAGAAGGATTACATGATTTCTTAAAAAACATGAGTTTTACGAACATGTGATTTATTTCATCAATGGAATCAACAAACTATGCACATTCTATGTCATAACGACTATCTATAGTTTGCGCAAGCGCAAACTAAGCACATTCTACGTACTAACAACTTTCTATAGTTTGCGTATGCATCCAGAAATAAGAAAAGCTTACTTCACCCCGTTTTTTAAAATCACAACTTCTAGAAGGTTTACATGATTTCTTAAAAAAGATGAGTGTTTAGAAAATGTGATTTATTTCATAAATGGAATCAACAAAGTATGCACATTCTAAGTCATAACGACTTTCTATAGTTTGCGCATGCGTCCGGAAATAAGAAAAGCTTACTTCCCCCCGTTTTTTAAAATCACATCTTCTAGAAGGATTACATGATTTCTTGAAAAACATGAGTTTTACGATCATGTGATTTATTTCATAAATGGAATCAACAAAGTATGCACATTCTATGTCATAACGACTTTCTACAGTTTGCGCATGCTCAAACTAAGCACATTCTACGTACTAACGACTCTCTATAGTTTGCGTATTCGTCCAGAAATAAGAAAAGCTTACTTCACCCCGTTTTTTAAAATCACAACTTCTAGAAGGTTTACATAATTTCTTAAAAAACATGACTTTTTAGAAAATGTGTTTTATTTCATAAATGGAATCAACAAAGTATGCAGATTCTATGTCATAACGACTTTGTATGGTTTGCGCATGCGCAAACTATGCACATTCTACGTAACAACGACTTTCTATAGTTTGCGCATGTGTCCAGAAATAAGAAAAGCTTACTTTTGCCAGTTTTTTAAAATCACAGCTTCTAGAAGGTTTACATGATTTCTTAAAAAACACGAGTGTTTAGAAAATGTGATTTATTTCATCAATGGAATAAAAAAAGTATGCACATTCTACGTAATAATGACTTTCTATAGTATGCGAATGCGTCCAGAAATAAGAAAAGCTTACTTCCCTCCGGTTTTTAAAATCACAGCTTCTATAAGGTTTACATGATTTCTTAAAAAACAAGGGTTTTTAGAAAATGGCATTTATTTCATAAATGGAATAAAAAAAGTATCAAAATTCTATGTCATAATGACTTTGTATAGTTTGCGCGTGCGAAAACTATGCACATTCTAGGTAATAACAACTTCTTATAGTTTGCGCATGCGTACGGAAATAAGAAAAGCTAACTTCCCTTTTTTTTTAAATTGATAGCTTCTAGAAGGTTTACATGATTTCTTAAAAAACACAAGTTTTTAGAAAATGATATTTATTTCATAAATGGAATCAACAAAGTATGCACATTCTACGTCATAACGACTTTCTATAGTTTGCGCATGCGTCCAGAAATAAGAAAAGCTTACTTCCCCCCGTTTTTTAAAATCACAGCTTCTAGAAGGTTTACATGATTTCTTAAAAAAAAATGAGTTTTTAGAAAATGTGATTTATTTCATAAAAGGAATCAACAAAGTATGCACATTCTACGTCATAATGACTTTCTATAGTTTGCACATGCGTATGGAAATAAGAAAAGTTTACTTCCCCCCTTTTTTTTCAATTCACAACTTCTAGAAGGTTTACATGCTTTCTTAAAAAACACGAGTTTTTAGAAAATGTGATTTATTTCATAAATGGAATAAAAAAAGTATGCACTTTCTATGTCATAATGAATTGCTATAGTTTGCGCATGCGTCCGGAAATAACAAAAGCCTACTTCCCCCCATTTTTTAAAATCACAGCTTCTAGAAGGTTTACATGATTTCTTAAAAACAGGAGGTTTTAGAAAATGTGATTTATTTAATCAATGGAATCAACAAACTATGCACATTCTACGTAATAACGACTTTCTATAGTTTGCGCATGCATACGAAAATAAGTAAAGCTTACTTCCCCTCGTTTTTTAAAATCACAGCTTCTAGAAGGTTTACACGATTTCTTAAAAAACAGGAGTTTTTAGAAAATGTCATTTGTTTCATAAATGGAATCAACAAAGTATGAACAAACTATGTCATAACGACTTTGTATCGTTTGCGCATGGGCAAACTATGCACATTCTACGTAACAACGACTTTCTATAGTTTGCGCATGCGTCCGGAAATAAGAAAAGCTTACTTTTCCCCCTTTTTTAAATTCCAGCTTTTAGAAGGTTTACATGATTTCTTAAAAAACACGAGTTTTTAGAAAATGTGATTTATTTCATTAATGGAATCAACAAAGTATGCACATTTTACGCCATAACTACTTTCTATAGTTTGCGCATGAGTCCGAAAATAAGAAAAGCTTACTTCCCCCCGGTTTTTAAAATCACAGCTTCTAGAAGGATTACATGATTTCTTAAAAAACATGAGTTTTACGAACATGTGATTTATTTCATAAATGGAATCAACAAAGTATGCACATTCTATGTCATAACGACTTTCTATAGTTTGCACAAGCGCAAACTAAGCACATTCTACGTACTAACGACTTTCTATAGTTTGCGTATGCGTCCAGAAATAAGAAAAGCTTACTTCACCCCGTTTTTTAAAATCACAACTTCTAGAAGGTTTACATGATTTCTTAAAAAACATGAGTGTTTAGAAAATGTGATTTATTTCATAAATGGAATCAACAAAGTATGCACATTCTAAGTCATAACGACTTTCTATAGTTCGCGCATGCGTCCGGAAATAAGAAAAGCTTACTTCCCCCCGTTTTTTAAAATCACAGCTTCTAGAAGGATTACATGATTTCTTGGAAAACATGAGTTTTACGAACATGTGATTTATTTCATAAATGGAATCAACAAAGTATGCACATTCTATGTCATAACGACTTTCCAAAGTTTGCGCATGCGTCCGGAAATAAGAAAAGCTTACTTCCGCCAGTTTTTTAAAATCACAGCTTCTAGAAGGTTTACATGATTTCTTAAAAACCATGAGTTTTTAGAAAATGTGATTTATTTCATAAATGGAATCATCAAGGTATGCACATTCTAAGTCATAACGACTTTGTATATTTTGTGCATGCGTCCAGAAATAAGAAAAGCTTACTTCCCCTCGTTTTCTAAAGTCACAGCTTCTAAAAGGTTTACATGATTTCTTAAAAAACACGAGTTTTTAGAAAATGTGATTTATTTCATAAAAGGAATGAACAAACTATGCACATTCTACGTAATAACGACTTTCTATAGTTTGCGAATGCGTCCGGAAATAAGAAAAGCTTACTTCCCCCCAGTTTTTAAAATCACAGCTTCTAGAAGGTTTACATGATTTCTTAAAAAACATGAGTGTTTAGAAAATGTGATTTATTTCATAAATGGAATCAACAAAGTATGCACATTCTAAGTCATAAGGACTTTATATAGTTTGCGCATGCGTCCGGAAATAAGAAAAGCTTACTTCCCCCCGTTTTTAAAAATCACAGCTTCTAGAAGGATTACATGATTTCTTAAAAAACATGAGTTTTACGAACATGTGATTTATTTCATAAATGGAATCAACAATGTATGCACATTCTATGTCATAACAACTTTCTATAGTTTGCGCATGCGCAAACTAAGCACATTCTACGTACTAACAACTTTCTATGGTTTGGGTATGTGTCCAGAAATAAGAAAAGCTTACTTCAACCTGTTTTTTAAAATCACAACTTCTAGAAGGTTTACACGATTTCTTAAAAAACACGAGTTTTTAGAAAATGTGATTTATTTCATAAATGGAATCAGCAAAGTATGCACATTCTATGTCATAACGACTTTGTATGGTTTGCGCATGTGCAAACTATGCACATTCTACGTAATAACGACTTTTTATAGTTTGCGCATGCGTCCGGAAATAAGAAAAGCTTACTTCCCCCCGTTTTTTAAAATCACAGCTTCTAGAAGGTTTACATGATTTCTTTTAAAAAATTAGTTTTTAGAAAATGTGATTTATTTCATAAAAGGAATCAACAAAGTATGCACATTCTATGTCATAACGACTTTCTAAAGTTTGCACATGCGTCCGGAAATAAGAAAAGCTTACTTCCCCCCGTTTTTTAAAATCACAGCTTCTAGAAGGTTTACATGATTTCTTAAAAAACACGAGTTTTTAGAAAATGTGATTTATTTCATAAATGGAATCAACAAAATATGCACATTCTAAGTCATAACGACTTTCTAGGTTTGCGCATGCGTCTGGAAATAAGAAAAGCTTACTTCCCCCCGTTTTTTAAAATGACAGCTTCTAGAAGGTTTACATGATTTCTCAAAAAACACGAGTTTTTTATGAAATGTGATTTATTTCAACAATGGAATCAACAAACTATCCACATTCTACGTAATAACGACTTTCTATAGTTTGCGCATGCGTCAGGAAATAAGAAAAGCTTACTTCCCCCCGTTATTTAAAATCACAACTTCTAGAAGGATTACATGATTTCTTAAAAAACATGAGTTTTACGAACATGTGATTTATTTCATAAATGGAATCAACAAAGTATGCACATTCTGTGTCATAACGACTTTCTATAGTTTGCGCAAGCGCAAACTAAGCACATTCTACGTACTAACGACTTTCTATAGTTTGCGTATGCGTCCAGAAATAAGAAAAGCTTACTTCACCCCGTTTTTTAAAATCACAACTTCTAGAAGGTTTACATGATTTCTTAAAAAACACGACTTTTTAGAAAATGTGATTTATTTCATAAATGGAATCAACAAAGTATGCACATTCTCTGTCATAATGACTTTGTATGGTTTGCGCATGCGCAAACTATGCACATTCTATGTAATAACGACTTTCTATAGTTTGCGCATGTGTCCGGAAATAAGAAAAGCTTACTTCTGCCAGTTTTTTAAAATCACAGCTTCTAGAAGGTTTACATGATTTCTTAAAAACCACGAGTTTTTAGAATATGTGATTTATTTCATAAATGGAATCAACAAAGTATGCACATTCTACGTCATAACGACTTTCTAAAGTTTGCGCATGCGTCCGGAAATAAGAAAAGCTTACTTCCGCCAGTTTTTTAAAATCACAGCTTCTATAAGGTTTACATGATTTCTTAAAAACCACGAGTTTTTAGAAAATGTGATTTATTTCATAAATGGAATCATCAAAGTATGCACATTCTAAGTCATAACGACTTTCTACAGTTTGTGCATGCGTCCGGAAATAAGAAAAGCTTACTTCCCCTAGTTTTTTAAAGTCACAGCTTCTAAAGGTTTACATGATTTCTTAATAAACATGAGTTTTTAGAAAATGTGATTTCTTTCATCAATGGAATCAACAAACTATGCACATTCTATGTAATAACGACTTTCTATAGTTTGCGAATGTGTCCGGAAATAAGAAAAGCTTACTTCCCCCTGGTTTTTAAAATCACAGCTTCTAGAAGGTTTACATGATTTCTTAAAAAACACGAGTTTTTAGAAAATTTCATTAATTTCATAAATGAAATAAAAAACGTATGAACATTTTATGTCATAATGACTTTGTATACTTTGCCTGTGCGCAAACTATGCACATTCTAGGTAATAACAACTTTCTATAGTTTGCGCATGCGTCCGAAAATAAGAAAAGCTAACTCCCCCCCTTTTTTTAAATTCATAGCTTCTAGAAGGTTTACATGATTTCTTAAAAAACACAAGTTTTTAGAAAATGTTATTTATTTCAGAAAAGGAATCAACAAAGTATGCACATTCTACGTCATAACGACTTTCTATAGTTTGCGCATGCGTCTGGAAATTAGAAAAGCTTACTTCCCCCCGGTTTTTAAAATCAAAGCTTCTAGAAGGTTTACATGATTTCTTAAAAAACACGAGTTTTTAGAAAATGTCATTTATTTCATAAATGGAATAAAAAACGTATGAACATTCTATGTCATAACGACTTTGTATACTTTGCCCATTCGCAAACTATGCACATTCTATGTAATAACAAGTTTCTATAGTTTGCGCATGCATCCGGAAATAAGAAAAGCTAACTCCTGCCCTTTTTTTAAATTCATTGCTTCTAGAAGGTTTACATGATTTCTTAAAAAACACAAGTTTTTAGAAAATGTTATTTATTTCATAAATGGAATCAACAAAGTATGCACATTCTACGTCATAACGGATTTCTATAGTTTGCGCATGCGTCCGGAAATAAGAAAAGCTTACTTCCCCCCGTTTTTTAAAATCACAGCTTCTAGAAGGTTTACATGATTTCTTAAAAAAAATGAGTTTTTAGAAAATGTGAATATTTCATAAAAGGACTCAACAAAGTATGCACATTCTACGTCATAACGACTTTCTATAGTTTGCGCATGCGTATGGAAATAAGAAAAGCTTACTTCCCCCCTTTTTTTAAAATCACAGCTTCTAGAAGGTTTACATGATTTCTTAAAAAACACGAGTTTTTAGAAAATGTGATTTATTTCATAAATGGAATCAACAAAGAATGCACATTCTAAGTCATAACGACTTTCTATAGTTTGCGCATGCGTCCAGAAATAAGAAAAGCTTACTTCCCCCTGTTTTTTAAAATCACAGCTTCTAGAAGGTTTACATGATTTCACAAAAAACATGAGTTTTTAGAAAATGTGATTTATTTCATAAAAGGAATCAACAAAGTATGCACATTCTACGTCATAACGACTTTATATAGTTTGCGCATGCGTCCGGAAAGAAGAAAAGCTTACTTCCCCCCGTTTTTTAAAGTCACAGCTTCTAGAAGGTTTACATGATTTCTTAAAAGACATGAGTTTTTAGAAAATGTGAATTATTACATCAATGGAATCAACAAACTATGCACATTCTATGTAATAACTACTTTCTATAGTTTGCGAATGCGTCTGGAAATAAGAAAAGCTTACTTCCCCCCGTTTTTTAAAATCACTGCTTCTAGAATGTTTACATGATTTCTTAAAAAACATGAGTTTTTAGAAAATGTCATTTATTTCATCAATGGAATAAGCAAAGTATGAACATTCTATGTCATAACAACTTTGTATAGTTTTCCCATGCGCAAACTATGCACATTGTTTGTAATAACGATTTTCTATAGTTTGCGCATGCGTCTGGAAATAAGAAAAGCTTACTTCCCCCCTTTTTTTCAATTCACCTCTTCTAGAAGGTTTACATGATTTCTTAAAAAACACGTGTTTTTAGAAAATGTGATTTATTTCATAAATGTAATCAAAAAAGTATGCACTTTCTACATCATAATGACTTTCTATAGTTTGCGCATGTGTCCGGAAATAAGAAAAGCTTACTTCCCCCCGTTTTTTAAAATCACAGCTTCTAGAAGGATTACATGATTTCTGAAAAAACAAGAGTTTTACGAACATGTGATTTATTTCATAAATGCAATCTACAAAGTATGCACATTCTATGTCATAACGACTTTCTATAGTTTGCGCAAGCGCAAACTAAGCACATTCTACGTACTAACGACTTTCTATAGTTTGCGTATGCGTCCAGAAATAAGAAAAGCTTACTTCACCCTGTTTTTTAAAATCACAACTTCTAGAAGGTTTACATGATTTCTTAAAAAACACGATTTTTTAGAAAATGTGATTTATTTCATTAATGGAATCAACAAAGTATGCACATTTTACGTCATAACAATTTTCTATAGTTTGCGCATGCGTCCGGAAATAAGAAAAGCTTACTTCCCCCCGTTTTTTAAAATCACAGCTTCTAGAAGGATTACATGATTTCTTAAAAAACATGAGTTTTATGAACATGTGATTTATTTCATAAATGGAATCAACAAAGTATGCACATTCTATGTCATAACGACTTTCTACAGTTTGCGCAAGCGCAAACTAAGCACATTCTACGTACTAACGACTTTCTATAGTTTGCGTATGCGTCCAGAAATAAGAAAAACTTACTTCACCCCTTTTTTTAAAATCACAACTTCTAGAAGGTTCACATGATTTCTTAAAAAACATGAGTGTTTAGAAAATGTGATTTATTTCATAAATGGAATCAACAAAGTATGCACATTCTAAGTCATAACGACTTTCTATAGTTTGTGCATGCGTCCGGAAATAAGAAAAGCTTACTTCCCCCCATTTTTTAAAATCACTGCTTCTAGAAGGATTACATGATTTCTTGAAAAACATGAGTTTTACGAACATGTGATTTATTTCATAAATGGAATCAACAAAGTATGCACATTCTATGTCATAACGACTTTCTATAGTTTGCACATGCGAAAACTAAGCACATTCTACGTACTAACGACTCTCTATAGTTTGCGTATGCATCCAGAAATAAGAAAAGCTTACTTCACCCCGTTTTTTAAAAACACAACTTCTAGAAGGTTTACATGATTCCTTAAAAAACATGACTTTTTAGAAAATGTGATTTATTTCATAAATGGAATCAACAGCTTCTAGAAGGTTTACATGATTTCTTAAAAAACAGGAGTTTTTAGAAAATGGAATCAATAGTTTGCGCATGCGTCCGGAAATAAGAAAAGCTTACTTCACCCCGTTTTTTAAAATCACAACTTCTAGAAGGTTTACATGATTTCTTAAAAAACACGACTTTTTAGAAAATGTGATTTATTTCATAAATGGAATCAACAAAGTATGCACATTCTATGTCATAACGACTTTGTATGGTTTGCGCAAGCGTAAACTAAGCACATTCTACGTACTAACGACTTTCTATAGTTTGCGCATGCATCCGGAAATAAGAAAAGCTTACTTTCCCCCTTTTTTTAAATTCACGGCTTCTAGAAGGATTACATGATTTCTTAAAAAACAGGAGTTTTAAGAACATGTGATTTATTTCCTAAATAGAATCAACAAAGTATGCACATTCTAAGTCATAACGACTTTCTATAGTTTGTGTATGCGTCCAGATATAAAAAAAATTTGCTTCACCCCGTTTTTTAAAATCACAACTTGTAGAAGGTTTACATGATCTCTTAAAAAACACGACTTTTTAGAAAATGTGATTTATTTCATAAATGGAATCAACAAAGTATGCACATTCTATGTCATAACGACTTTGTATGGTTTGCGCATGCGCAAACTATGCACATTCTAGGTAATAACGACTTTCTATAGTTTGTGCATGCGTCCAGAAATAAGAAAAGCTTACTTTCCCCCTTTTTTTAAATTCACGGCTTCTAGAAGGTTTACATGATTTCTTAAAAAACATGAGTTTTTAGAAAATGTGATTTATTTCATAAAAGGAATCAACAAAGTATGCACATTCCACGTCATAACGACTTTATATAGTTTGCGCATGCGTCCGAAAATAAGAAAAGCTTACTTCCCCCCGTTTTTTAAAGTCACAACTTCTAGAAGGTTTACATGATTTCTTAAAAAACACGAGTTTTTAGAAAATGTGATTTATTTCATCAATGGAATCAACAAACTATGCACATTCTACGTAATAACTACTTTCTATAGTTTGTGAATGCGTCCAGAAATAAGAAAAGCTTACTTCCCCCCGTTTTTTAAAATCACAGCTTCTAGAATGTTTACATAATTTCTTAAAAAACATGAGTTTTTAGAAAATTTCATTTATTTCATAAATGGAATCAACAAAGTATAAACATTCTATGTCATAACAACTTTGTATAGTTTGCCCATGTGCAAACTATGCACATTCTATGTAATAACGACTTTCTATAGTTTGGGCATGCATCTGGAAATAAGAAAAGCTTACTTCCCCCCTTTTTTTCAATTCACAGCTTCTAGAAGGTTTAGATGATATCTTAAAAAACACGAGTTTTTAGAAAATGTGATTTATTTCATAAATGGAATAAAAAAAGTATGCACTTTCTACGTCATAATGACTTTCTATAGTTTGCGCATGCGTCCGGAAATAAGAAAAGCTTACTCCCCCCCATTTTTTAAAATCACAGCTTCTAGAAGGTTTACATGATTTCTTAAAAAACATGAGTTTTTAGAAAATGTGATTTATTTAATCAATGGAATCAACAAACTATGCATATTCTACGTAATAACGACTTTCTATAGTTTGCGCATGCATCCGAAAATAAGAAAAGCATACTTCCCCTCCTTTTTTAAAATCACAGCTTCTAGAAGGTTTACATGATTTCTTAAAAAACACGAGTTTTTAGAAAATGTGATTTGCTTCATAAATGGAATCAACAAAGTATGAACAAACTATGTCATAACGACTTTGTATCGTTTGCACATGGGCAAACTATGCACATTCTACGTTATAACGACTTTCTATAGTTTGCGCATGCGTCCGGAAATAAGAAAAGCTTACTTTCCCCCTTTTTTTTAATTCACAGCTTCTAGAAGGTTTACATGATTTCTTAAAAAATAGGAGTTTTTAGAAAATGTGATTTATTTCGTAAATGGAATCAACAAAGTATGCACATTTTACGTCATAACGACTTTCTATAGTTTACGCATGCATCCGGAAATAAGAAAAGCTTACTTCCCCCCGTTTTTTAAAATCATAGCTTCTAGAAGGATTACATGATTTCTTAAAAAACAAGAGTTTTACGAACATGTGATTTATTTCATAAATGGAATCAACAAAGTATGCACATTCTATGTCATAACGACTTTCTATGGTTTGCGCATGCGCAAACTATGCACATTCTACGTGATAACGACTTTCTATAGTTTGCGCATGTGTCCGGAAATAAGAAAAGCTTACTTCTGCCAGTTTTTTAAAATCACAGCTTCTAGAAGGTTTACATGATTTCTTAAAAACCACGAGTTTTTAGAAAATGTAATTTATTTCATAAATGGAATCAACAAAGTATGCACATTCTACGTCATAACGACTTTGTAAAGTTTGCGCATGCGTCCGGAAATAAGAAAAGCTTACTTCCGCCAGTTTTTTGAAATCACGGCTTCTAGAAGGTTTACATGATTTCTTAAAAACCACGAGTTTTTAGAAAATGTGATTTATTTCATAAATGGAATCATCAAAGTATGCACATTTTAAGTCATAACGACTTTCTGTAGTTTGTGCATGCGTTCGGAAATAAGAAAAGCTTACTTCCCCTCGTTTTTTAAAGTCACAGCTTCTAAAAGGTTTACATTATTTCTTAAAAAACACGAGTTTTTAGAAAATGTGATTTATTTAATAAATGGAATCAACAAGCTATGGACATTCTATGTAATAACGAATTTCTATAGTTTGCGAATGCGTCCGGAAATAAGAAAAGCTTACTTCCCCCCGGTATTTAAAATCACAGCTTCTAGAAGGTTTACATGATTTCTTAAAAAACACGATGTTTTAGAAAATGTCATTTAATTCATAAATGGAATAAAAAACGTATGAACATTCTATGTCATAATGACTATGTATACTTTCCCCGTGCGCAAACTATGCACATTCTAGGTAATAACAACTTTCTATAGTTTGCGCATGCGTCCGGAAATAAGAAAAGCTAACTCCCCCCCTTTTTTTAATTTCATAGCTTCTAGAAGGTTTACATGATTTCTTAAAAAAGACAAGTTTTTAGAAAATGTCATTTATTTCATAAATGGAATCAACAAAGTATGCACATTCTACGTCATAACGACTTTCTATAGTTTGCGCATGCGTCCGGAAATAAGAAAAGCTTACTTCCCCCCGTTTTTTAAAATCACAGCTTCTAGAAGGTTTACATGATTTCTTAAAAAAAACATGTTTTTAGAAAATCTTATTTATTTCATAAAAGGAATCAACAAAGTATGCACATTCTATGTTATAACGACTTTCTATAGTTTGCGCATGCGTCCGGAAATAAGAAATGCTTACTTCCCCCCGTTTCTTAAAATCACAGCTTCTAGAAGGTTTACATGATTTCTTAACAAAAACGAGTTTTTTGAAAATGTGAATATTTCATAAAAGGAATCAACAAAGTATGCACATTCTACATCATAACGACTTTCTATAGTTTGCGCATGCGTATGGAAATAAGAAAAGCTTACTTCCCCCCTTTTTTTAAAATCACAGCTTCTAGAAGGTTTACATGATTTCTTAAAAAACACGAGTTTTTAGAAAATGTGATTTATTTCATAAATGGAATCAACAAAGTATGCACATTCTAGTATGCACATTCTACGTAATAACGACTTTCTATAGTTTGCGCATGCGTCCGGAAATAAGAAAAGCTTACTTCCCCCCGTTTCTTAAAATCACAGCTTCTAGAAGGTTTACATGATTTCTTAACAAAAACGAGTTTTTTGAAAATGTGAATATTTCATAAAAGGAATCAACAAAGTATGCACATTCTACATCATAACGACTTTCTATAGTTTGCGCATGCGTATGGAAATAAGAAAAGCTTACTTCCCCCCTTTTTTTAAAATCACAGCTTCTAGAAGGTTTACATGATTTCTTAAAAAACACGAGTTTTTTGAAAATGTGAATATTTCATAAAAGGAATCAACAAAGTATGCACATTCTACATCATAACGACTTTCTATAGTTTGCGCATGCGTATGGAAATAAGAAAAGCTTACTTCCCCCCTTTTTTTAAAATCACAGCTTCTAGAAGGTTTACATGATTTCTTAAAAAACACGAGTTTTTAGAAAATGTCATTTATTTCATAAATGGAATCAACAAAGTATGCACATTCTACGTCATAACGACTTTCTATAATTTGCGCATGCGTCCGGAAATAAGAAAAGCTTACTTCCCCCCGTTTTTTAAAATCACAGCTTCTAGAAGGTTTACATGATTTCTTAAAAAAAACATGTTTTTAGAAAATCTGATTTATTTCATAAAAGGAATCAACAAAGTATGCACATTCTATGTTATAACGACTTTCTATAGTTTGCGCATGCGTCCGGAAATAAGAAAAGCTTACTTCCCCCCGTTTCTTAAAATCACAGCTTCTAGAAGGTTTACATGATTTCTTAACAAAAACGAGTTTTTTGAAAATGTGAATATTTCATAAAAGGAATCAACAAAGTATGCACATTCTACATCATAACGACTTTCTATAGTTTGCGCATGCGTCCAGAAATAAGAAAAGCTTACTTCCCCCCGTTTTTTAAAGTCACAACTTCTAGAAGGTTTACATGATTTCTTAAAAAACACGAGTTTTTAGAAAATTTGATTTATTTCATCAATGGAATCAACAAAATATGCACATTCTACGTAATAACTACTTTCTATAGTTGGAGAATGCGTCCGGAAATAAGAAAAGCTTACATCCCCCCGTTTTTTAAAATCACAGCTTCTAGAATGTTTACATGATTTCTTAAAAAACATGAGTTTTTAGAAAATATCATTTATTTCATAAATGGATTCAACAAAGTATGAACATTCTATGTCATAACGACTTTGTATAGTTTGCCCATTGGCAAACTATGCACATTCTATGTAATAACGACTTTCTATAGTTTGCGCATGCATCTGGAAATAAGAAAGCTTACTTCCCCCCTTTTTTTCAATTCACAGCTTCTAGAAGGTTTACATGATTTCTTAAAAAAGACGAGTTTTTAGAAAATGTGATTTATTTCATAAATGGAATAAAA
Source organism: Larix kaempferi (assembly GCA_027924585.1). Taxonomy (NCBI): domain Eukaryota; kingdom Viridiplantae; phylum Streptophyta; class Pinopsida; order Pinales; family Pinaceae; genus Larix; species Larix kaempferi. The sequence continues at coordinate 737,303 of BSBM01001476.1, read as the reverse complement.
AAAGTATGCACTTTCTACGTCATAATGACTTTCAATAGTTTGCGCATGCGTCCGGAAATAAGAAAAGCTTACTTCCCCCCTTTTTTTCAATTCACAGCTTCTAGAAGGTTTACATGATTTCTTAAAAAAGACGAGTTTTTAGAAAATGTGATTTATTTCATAAATGGAATAAAAAAAGTATGCACTTTCTACGTCATAATGACTTTCTATAGTTTGCGCATGCGTCCGGAAATAAGAAAAGCTTACTTCCCCCCGTTTTTTAAAATCACAGCTTCTAGAAGGTTTACATGATTTCTTGAAAAACATGAGTTTTACGAACATGTGATTTATTTCATAAATGGAATCAACAAAGTATGCACATTCTATGTCATAACGACTTTCTATAGTTTGCGCATGCGCAAACTAAGCACATTCTACGTACTAACGACTCTCTATATTTTGCGTATGCGTCCAGAAATAAGAAAAGCTTACTTCACCCCGTTTTTTAAAATCACAACTTCTAGAACGTTTACATGATTTCTTAAAAAACACGACTTTTTAGAAAATGTGATTTATTTCATAAATGGAATCAACAAAGTATGCACATTCTATGTCATAACGACTTTCTATGGTTTGCGCATGCGCAAACTATGCACTTTCTACGAAATAACGACTTTCTATAGTTTGCGTATGTGTCCGGAAATAAGAAAAGCTTACTTCTGCCAGTTTTTTAAAATCACAGCTTCTAGAAGGTTTACATGATTTCTTAAAAACCACGAGTTTTTAGAAAATGTGATTTATTTCATAAATGGAATCAACAAAGTATGCACATTCTACGTCATAAAGACTTTCTATAGTTTGCGCATGCGTCCGGAAATAAGAAAAGCTTACTTCCGCCAGTTTTTTAAAATCACAGCTTCTAGAAGGTTTACATTATTTCTTAAAAACCACGAGTTTTTAGAGAATGTGATTTATTTCATAAATGGAATCATCAAAGTATGCACATTCTAAGTCATAACGACTTTCTGTAGTTTGTGCATGCGTCCGGAAATAAGAAAAGCTTACTTCCCCTCGTTTTCTAAAGTCATAGCTTCTAAAAGGTTTACATGATTTCTTAAAAAACACGATTTTGTAGAAAATGTGATTTATTTCATCAATGGAATCAACAAACTATGCACATTCTGTGTAATAACGACTTTCTATAGTTTGCGAATGCGTCCGGAAATAAGAAAAGCTTACTTCCCCCCGGTTTTTAAAATCATAGCTTCTAGAAGGTTTACATGATTTCTTAAAAACACGAGATTTTAGAAAATGTCATTTATTTCATAAATGGAATAAAAAATGTAGGAACATTCTATGTCATAATGACTTTGTATACTTTGCCCGTGCGCAAACTATGCACATTCTAGGTAATAACAACTTTGTATACTTTGCGCATGCATCCGGAAATAAGAAAAGCTAACTTCCCCCCTTTTTTTAAATTCATAGCTTCTAGAAGGTTTACATGATATCTTAAAAAACACAAGTTTTTAGAAAATGTGATTTATTTCATAAATGGAATCAACAAAGTATGCACATTCTACGTCATAACGACTTTTTAAAGTTTGCTTATGCGTCCGGAAATAAGAAAAGCTTACTTCCGCCAGTTTTTTAAAATCACAGCTTCTAGAAGGTTTACATGATTTCTTAAAAAGGACGAATTTTTAGAAAATGTGATTTATTTCATAAATGGAATCATCAAAGTATGCACATTGTAAGTCATAACGACTTTCTATAGTTTGTGCATGCGTCCGGAAATAAGAAAAGATTACTTCCCCTCGTTTTTTAAAGTCACAGCTTCTAAAAGGTTTACATGATTTCTTAAAAAACACGAGTTTTTAGAAAATGTGATTTATTTCATCAATGGAATCAACAAACCATGCACATTCTGCGTAATAACAACTTTCTATAGTTTGCAAATGCATCCGGAAATAAGAAAAGCTTACTTCCCCCCGGTTTTTAAAATCATAGCTTCTAGAAGGTTTACATGATTTCTTAAAAAACACGAGTTCTTGAAAATGTCATTTATTTCATAAATGGAATAAAAAACGTATGAACATTCTATGTCATAACGACTTTGTATACTTTGCCCGTGCGCAAACTATGCACATTCTATGTAATAACAAGTTTCTATAGTTTGCGCATGCGTCCGGAAATAAGAAAATCTAACTCCCCCCCTTTTTTTAAATTCATTGCTTCTAGAAGGTTTACATGATTTCTTAAAAAACACAAGTTTTTAGAAAATTTTATTTATTTCATAAATGGAATCAACAAAGTATGCAAATTCTACGTCATAACGACTTTCTATAGTTTGCGCATGCGTCTGGAAATAAGAAAAGCTTACTTCCCCCCGTTTTTTAAAATCACAGCTTCTAGAAGGTTTACATGATTTCTTAACAAAAACGAGTTTTTAGAAAATGTGAATATTTCATAAAAGGAATCACCAAAGTATGCACATTCTACGTCATAACGACTTTCTATAGTTTGCGCATGCGTATGGAAATAAGAAAAGCTTACTTCTCCCCTTTTTTTAAAATCACAGCTTCTAGAAGGTTTACATGATTTCTTAAAAAACACGAGTTTTTAGAAAATGTGATTTATTTCATAAATGGAATCAACAAAGTATGCACATTCTAAGTCATAACGACTTTCTATAGTTTGCGCATGCGTCCAGAAATAAGAAAAGCTTACTTCCCCCCGTTTTTTAAAATCACAGCTTCTAGAAGGTTTACATGATTTCTCAAAAAACACGAGTTCTTAGAAAATGTGATTTATTTCATAAAAGGAATCAACAAAGTATGCACATTCTACGTCATAACGACTTTATATAGTTTGCGCATGCGTCCGGAAATAAGAAAAGCTTACTTCCCCCCGTTTTTTAAAGTCACAGCTTCTAGAAGGTTTACATGATTTCTTAAAAAACACGAGTTCTTAGAAAATGTGATTTATTTCATCAATGCAATCAACAAACTATGCACATTCTACGTAATAACTACTTTCTATAGTTGGAGAATGCGTCCGGAAATAAGAAAAGCTTACATCCCCCCGTTTTTTAAAATCACAGCTTCTAGAATGTTTACATGATTTCTTAAAAAACATGAGTTTTTAGAAAATATCATTTATTTCATAAATGGATTCAACAAAGTATGAACATTCTATGTCATAACGACTTTGTATAGTTTTCCCATGCGCAAACTATGCACATTCTATGTAATAACGACTTTCTATAGTTTGCGCATGCGTCTGGAAAAAAGAAAAGCTTACTTCCCCCCTTTTTTTTAATTCACAGCTTCTAGAAGGTTTACATGATTTCTTAAAAAACACGAGTTTTTAGAAAATGTGATTTATTTCATAAATGGAATAAAAAAAGTATGCACTTTCTACGTCATAATGACTTTCTATAGTTTGCGCATGCGTCCGGAAATAAGAAAAGCTTACTTCCCCCCATTTTTTAAAATCACAGCTTCTAGAAGGTTTACATGATTTCTTAAAAAGTACGAGTTTTTAGAAAGTGTGATTTATTTCATAAATGGAATCATCAAAGTATGCACATTGTAAGTCATAACGGCTTTCTATAGTTTGTGCATGCGTCCGGAAATAAGAAAAGCTTACTTCCCCTTGTTTTTTAAAGTCACAGCTTCTAAAAGGTTTACATGATTTCTTAAAAAACACGAGTTTTTAGAAAATGTGATTTATTTCATCAATGGAATCAACAAACCATGCACATTCTACGTAATAACAACTTTCTATAGTTTGCGAATGCGTCCGGAAATAAGAAAAGCTTACTTCCCCCCGGTTTTTAAAATCACAGCTTCTAGAAGGTTTACATGATTTCTTAAAAAACACGAGTTTTTGAAAATTTCATTTATTTCATAAATGGAATAAAAAACGTATGAACATTCTATGTCATAACGACTTTGTATACTTTGCCCGTGCGCAAACTATGCACGTTCTAGGTAATAACAACTTTCTATAGTTTGCGCATGCGTCCGGAAATAAGAAAATCTAACTCCCCCCCTTTTTTTAAATTCATTGCTTCTAGAAGGTTTACATGATTTCTTAAAAAACACAAGTTTTTAGAAAATGTTATTTATTTCATAAATTGAATCAACAAAGTATGCACATTCTACGTCATAACGACTTTCTATAGTTTGCGCAAGCGTCCGGAAATAAGAAAAGCTTACTTCCCCCCATTTTTTAAAATCACAGCTTCTAGAAGGTTTACATGATTTCTTAACAAAAACGAGTTTTTAGAAAATGTGAATATTTCATAAAAGGAATCAGCAAAGTATGCACATTCTACGTCATAACGACTTTCTATAGTTTGCGCATGCGTATGGAAATAGGAAAAGCTTACTTCCCCCCTTTTTTTAAAATCACAGCTTCTAGAAGGTTTACATGATTTCTTAAAAAACACGAGTTTTTAGAAAATGTGATTTATTTCATAAATGGAATCAACAAAGTATGCACATTCTAAGTCATAACGACTTTCTATAGTTTGCGCATGCGTCCAGAAATAAGAAAAGCTTACTTCCCCCCGTTTTTTAAAATCACAGCTTCTAGAAGGTTTACATGATTTCTCAAAAAACACGAGTTCTTAGAAAATGTGATTTATTTCATAAAAGGAATCAACAAAGTATGCACATTCTACGTCATAACGACTTTATATAGTTTGCACATGCATCCAGAAATAAGAAAAGATTACTTCCCCCCGTTTTTTAAAGTCACAGCTTCTAGAAGGTTTACATGATTTCTTAAAAAACACGAGTTTTTAGAAAATGTGATTTATTTCATCAATGGGATCAACAAACTATGCACATTCTACGTAATAACTACTTTCTATAGTTGGAGAATGCGTCCGGAAATAAGAAAAGCTTACATCCCCCCGTTTTTTAAAATCACAGCTTTTAGAAACATGAGTTTTTAGAAAATATCATTTATTTCATAAATGGACTCAACAAAGTATGAACATTCTATGTCATAACGACTTTGTATAGTTTGCCCATGCGCAAACTATGCACATTCTATGTAATAACGACTTTCTATAGTTTGCGCATGCGTCTGGAAATAAGAAAAGCTTACTTCCCCCCTTTTTTTCAATTCACAGCTTCTAGAAGGTTTACATGATTTCTTAAAAAACACGAGTTTTTAGAAAATGTGATTTATTTCATAAATGGAAGAAAAAAAGTATGCACTTTCTACGTCATAATGACTTTCTATAATTTGCGCATGCGTCCGGAAATAAGAAAAGCTTACTTCGCCCCATTTTTTAAAATCACAGCTTCTAGAAGGATTACATGATTTCTTAAAAAATAAGAGTTTTACGAACATGTGATTTATTTCATAAATGGAATCAACAAAGTATGCACATTCTATGTCATAACGACTTTCTATGGTTTGCGCATGCGCAAACTATGCACATTCTATGTAATAACGACTTTCTATAGTTTGCGCATGTGTCCGGAAATAAGAAAAGCTTACTTCTGCCAGTTTTTTAAAATCACAGCTTCTATAAGGTTTACATGATTTCTTAAAAACCACGATTTTTTAGAAAATGTGATTTATTTCATAAATGGAATCAACAAAGTATGCGCATTCTACGTCATAACGACTTTCTATAGTTTGCGCATGCGTCCGGAAATAAGAAAAGCTTACTTCCGCCAGTTTTTTAAAATCACAGCTTCTAGAAGGTTTACATGATTTCTTAAAAACCACGAGTTTTTAGAGAATGTGATTTATTTCATAAATGGAATCATCAAAGTATGCACATTCTAAGTCATAACGACTTTCTGTAGTTTGTGCATGCGTCCGGAAATAAGAAAAGCTTACTTCCCCTCGTTTTTTAAAGTCACAGCTTCTAAAAGGTTTACGTGATTTCTTAAAAAACACGAGTTTTTAGAAAATGTGATTTATTTCATCAATGGAATCAACAAACTATGCACATTCTATGTAATAACGACTTTCTATAGTTTGCGAATGCGTCCGGAAATAAGAAAAGCTTACTCCCCCCGGTTTTTAAAATCACAGCTTCTAGAAGGTTTACATGATTTCTTAAAAAACACGAGTTTTTAGAAAATGTCATTTATTTCATAAATGGAATAAAAAATGTAGGAACATTCTATGTCATAATGACTTTGTATACTTTGCCCGTGCGCAAACTATGCACATTCTAGGTAATAACAACTTTCTATACTTTGCGCATGCGTCCGGAAATAAGAAAAGCTAACTTCCCCCCTTTTTTTAAATTCATAGCTTCTAGAAGGTTTACATGATATGTTAAAAAACACAAGTTTTTAGAAAATCTGATTTATTTCATAAATGGAATCAACAAAGTATGCACATTCTATGTCATAACGACTTTCTAAAGTTTGCTTATGCGTCCGGAAATAAGAAAAGCTTACTTCCGCCAGTTTTTTAAAATCACAGCTTCTAGAAGGTTTACATGATTTCTTAAAATGTACGAGTTTTTAGAAAATGTGATTTATTTCATAAATGGAATCATCAAAGTATGCACATTGTAAGTCATAACGACTTTCTATAGTTTGTGCATGCGTCCGGAAATAAGAAAAGATTACTTCCCCTCATTTTTTAAAGTCACAGCTTCTAAAAGGTTTACATGATTTCTTAAAAAACACGAGTTTTTAGAAAATGTGATTTATTTCATCAATGGAATCAACAAACCATGCACATTCTATGTAATAACGACTTTCTATAGTTTGCGAATGCGTCCGGAAATAAGAAAAGCTTACTTCCCACCGGTTTTTAAAATCACAGCTTCTAGAAGGTTTAGATGATTTCTTAAAAAACACGAGTTTTTGAAAATGTCATTTATTTCATAAATGGAATAAAAAACGTATGAACATTCTATGTCATAACGACTTTGTATACTTTGCCCGTGCGCAAACTATGCACATTCTAGGTAATAAAAAGTTTCTATAGTTTGCGCATGTGTCCGGAAATAAGAAAATATAACTCCCCCCCTTTTTTTAAATTCATTGCTTCTAGAAGGTTTACATGATTTCTTAAAAAACACAAGTTTTTAGAAAATGTTATTTATTTCATAAATGGAATCAACAAAGTATGCACATTCTACGTCATAACGACTTTCTATAGTTTGCGCATGCGTCCGGAAATAAGAAAAGCTTACTTCCCCCCGTTTTTTAAAATCACAGCTTCTAGAAGGTTTACATGATTTCTTAACAAAAATGAGTTTTTAGAAAATGTGAATATTTCATTAAAAGGAATCAACAAAGTATGCACATTCTACGTCATAACGACTTTCTATAGTTTGTGCATGCGTATGGAAATAAGAAAAGCTTACTTCCCCCCTTTTTTTAAAATCACAGCTTCTAGAAGGTTTACATGATTTCTTAAAAAACACGAGTTTTTAGAAAATGTGATTTATTTCATAAGAGGAATCAACAAAGTATGCACATTCTAAGTCATAACGACTTTCTATAGTTTGCGCATACGTATGGAAATAAGAAAAGCTTACTTGCCCCCGTTTTTTAAAATCACAGCTTCTAGAAGGTTTAAATGATTTCTTAAAAACCACGAGTTTTTAGAAAATGTGATTTATTTCATAAAAGGAATCAACAAAGTATGCACATTCTACGTCATAACGACTTTCTATAGTTTGCGCATACGTATGGAAATAAGAAAAGCTTACTTGCCCCCGTTTTTTAAAATCACAGCTTCTAGAAGGTTTACATGATTTCTTAAAAAACACGAGTTTTTAGAAAATGTGATTTATTTCATAAATGGAATCAACAAAGTATGCACATTCTACGTCATAACGACTTTCTAAAGTTTGCGCATGCGTCCGGAAATAAGAAAAGCTTACTTCCCCCTCTTTTCTAACATCACACCTTCTAGAAGGTTTACATGATTTCTTAACAAACACGAGTTTTTAGAAAATGTCATTTATTTCATAAATGGAATCAACAAAGTATGCACATTCTATGTCATAACGACTTTCTATAGTTTTCGCATGCGCAAACTATGCACATTCTACGTAATAATGACTTTCTATAGTTTGCGCACGCGTCCGGAAATAAAAAAAGCTTACTTCACCCCGTTTTTTAAAATCAAAACTTCTAGAAGGTTTACATGATTTCTTAAAAAACACAAGTTTTTAGAAAATGTGATTTATTTCAAAAATTGAATGAATAAATTATGCACATTCTACATCATAACGACTTCCTAAAGTTTGCGCATGCGTTCGGAAATAAGAAAAGCTTACTTCCCCCTCTTTTCTAAAATCACAGCTTGTAGAAGGTTTACATGATTTCTTAACAAACACGAGTTTTTAGAAAATGTCATTTATTTCATAAATGGAATCAACAAAATATGAACATTCTATGTCATAACGACCTTCTATAGTTTTCGCATGTGCAAACTATGCACATTCTACGTAATAATGATTTTCTATAGTTTGCGCATGCGTCCGGAAATAAGAAAAGCTTACTTCCCCCCGTTTTTTAAAATCACAGCTTCTAGAAGGTTTACATGATTTCTTAAAAAACACGAGATTTTAGAAAATGTGATTTATTTCATCAATGGAATCAACAAACTATGCACATTCTACGTAATAACAACTTTCTATAGTTTGCGAATGCGTCCGGAAATAAGAAAAGCTTACTCTCCTCGTTTTTTAAAATCACAGCTTCTAGAAGTTTTACATGATTTCTTAAAAAACACGAGTTTTTAGAAAATGTCATTTATTTCATAAATGGAATCAACAAATTATGAACATTCGATGTCATAACGAATTTGTATAGTTTGCGCATGCACAAACTATGCACATTCTATATAATAACGACTTTCTATAGATTGCGCATGCGTCCGGTGTTGATGTATATGTAACTTCGGAATGTATTTCACATATATGTATATTGTATTCCTATAGAGATGGTATTATTCCTCTATAAGGAAGTGTCGTCATTTATATTGTAAGTGTCGTAACTTATACTTGATGGGTTATTAGACCACCTTTTTTGGGGTCAGCCGTTTATAAGTCATGTGGGTCAAAGGGTTATTAGACCACCCTATTGGGGGTCGGCCATGTGGGTCAAAGGGTTATTAGACCACCCTATTGGGGGTCGGCCCACTCAGCATTATGTTATGTGGTTAAGTTTGAGCCTACATGAATTAGGTAAAAAGGCAAGTCAAGTCAAGTATAAATAGAGTGCGGGAGGCACTCTATTTGCTCACTCACTTCTCACACATGCACTCAAGGAGGAGTGGCGCACTTATGGAGGAGGAGGATCTGCTGCTAGGTTATGGCTATCTCTCTTGGTTGGTTGTATCATTGCTCTATCTATCTCTGAGGAAGTTATTGGGGTTTTTCACCTTTATGATTTCCCCTAAGTAAATCTTTGTGTCTCTTGTGTGCTTGCATTATTGTCTCCATGATTGATATGCTGTAGATATGCTGTACATGTTGTTCTCTTAGTTAAGATTCTAGATTAGATTGAAGTAAATTCTGAAAATTCAACATGGTATCAGAGCTAGTCTGAAAGAAGGCATGATATGGCATGTATGACACTTGTTGCACTTACGATGCTAGGGCTTGATATAGCAGAAACCAGTCATCGTAGAACTTTCGCTATAAATCCGTTTTGGAGAATTTTTCGGATCTAAAATTGTTACAGGCCGAAGATAAGATTTCCATGTACCTTGTGTCCAAAGGACAACTTCTAACTCGTTGTACTTTGTGATTTATGATCTGTACAATATAGGGTTTCTGCCTCTTCCAGATCTGAGTCAAAATAAGGTGACCTTGGGAAAAAGGTCATAACTTTGGCTAGGAAGCTCCAAATGAAATTTTGTGAAAAGTGATAGGTAGTACACAGACTGCACTATCTCAGAAAACTTTTTCAGAGTCCGAAGTTGAACTAGTGACACGTGGCACGCTGTACAAGTTCTCTCTCCTGTATTATCCCATAAATAGGTCACGTTGCGACACTTGGCATAAATCTCTCTCAGAGAATCCAATTGAGTTTGACCTGTCAGAATGGAAAGATAACAGGCCGAGCTATCTCAGGAAAGATTTTTAGAGGCCGAAGTTGAAACGGTGACATGTGGCACGCCGTACAAGTTCGCTCTCCTGTATTATCCCAAAACAGGTCAAGTTGCGACATTTGGCATAACTCTCTCTCAGAAAATCCAATTGAGGTCAGACCTATCAGGATGGAAAGCTAACACGTCAGGCTATCTCAGGAAACTTTTTCAGACCCCGTGGATCAAAAATTTCGGAGTTACACCAGAAACAATCAGGTACATATTTCTGTCAAAACATAATTATTTTTTGGTACCTTCATTCATGGCTTCCGGAATTTAGGGCTTTGGAGAAAGTTGGAATTTTTGTAATAGAGACCACGGCTGAATGCTACTCATCAAAATAAAAATTTAGAGACCAAGATCAGAATTTTTGGTTGGGCAGAAGGCCGGGCTTGATCAGACCCTAGTTCGGGACTTTGATCAGGAAAGTGGAAAATTAGGGCTTCTGTAAAAATGGGAATTTTTGAAATCTGTGACCATGGCTGGAAGCTCCTCAGAAAAATAGAATCTTAGAGCTTTGGATCAAACCTTTTGATTGGGCAGAAGAGTGGGCTTCATCAAAACCCAGTTCAGGGTCACATCCAGTGAATCCGGAAGTTTCAAAGGCAAAATTGAGGAGTAAAACTTTGCAGTTTTCAAATTCTGAATATACCAGTTTGATCAGCTCATCAAGGCGCATATTTCTATCCTTTCGGAAGTTTGAAATTCAAAGTTTGAATTTTTGGGGTTTCTCTGACAAACCCATATGCAACTCCAGGTCCAGTTCTTGCAAATCAAGTGGTGGTTTAATCCTAGAAGAAGATGGATTGGTCACCTGCATAAGTGAAGAAATTCCTGTTTCAGAGGGAGATGAGGCTAAGGCTTTACATAAGGAGATTACAAGCGATCTCGACAGGTATGACTCATCGAGGTATGTTTTGAGATTTGTTCTTGATTAAGTTTATGGTATGTTTATCTTCATGTTATTACGGTTAGTACAATCTTGATTTTAGATTTATCGTATCACCTTAACAAAATTATGAATGCATGATAGAAGATATTCATTGGTTAGGGTGTTGACACTTATAATTGTACTAATGCATTATGGTGTTGTATAAGGTTTATGTTGTCTACTAACATGAAAGGTACACGAAGAAAGACAAATCATGTTCTGGTCCAAGAACATATGATCATGATAACATGAGGACAAAGATTCATCCATTGTCATGGATCTCATAGAAGATCCATTTACAAGGTATGTATAACTTGATAGTTAACCTATGAGCTATATAGGTTACTAGCACAAGTCATTGAAGAAGAAAAAGAAGACATCATGTGAGTATGTTAGACATAAATAGCTAGCATGCTAATCCAGGTATGTTTTTCCTATATCAAGATAGAATCCTACCTTGTGTTAGGATCTTATACTGTTGTTGATAATGATTATTCATGAAGTCATAGGTTTGAATAATCATGGTTGTATGCATATTATGTTTCTTACCATAATTAATGATATGACTAACCAGAAGAATCATGAAGGTATAGGTTTGAATAATCACAAGTTTTATGCATATTATATCTCTTATCTTGTTTGATAATTCAACTAACCCGAAGAGTCATAGGTTTGAGTAATTATAGGTTTAGACATGTTATGTTTCTTATGATTTGACTAACCATAAGAATCCTACATAAACCTTGAATGCTAATGCTTATTATTTTCTGTTTGAAATGATCATGACTATACATGCTTGAGATTATTGTGTTTTAATAGTATACTAATGAATGTATGATTTTATATGAGATCACAAGGATAACTCAATCATGATACTAATAAGCATGCATAGGGACCAAGGATGAATATGAGTTCAAGAATAGGTAATTCAGGAAGCAAAGATCAAGAGGGAGCACACTCCAGCAGCTCCTGCAAGAAAGCAAAGACTCAGAGGGAGTCCACCCAATGAACAAACAAAGATAAGTATTTTAATTATCATTTCTTGCATATGTGTTTGTTTAAATAAAATTGTTCAATGATGTATATGCTAATGTTCTTAGACTTAGGATGTATACTGTGCATATTAGAATAGTTGCATTGATGAACAATATACTACTAATATACATGGGTAAGTGGCCTATGGCACTGTACAACATTCCATTGCTACTTATCTAGAATGAAACCTCTTTGCTGACATGTTGGGAGTTGTGCACACTCTTAACAATGTTCTGGTAGAGATTGGAAGGCATCTAGAAAGTTACGGGATATGGATAAATGTTGTATTGAAGCATTGGCTAAGATAATTGCATGACTGTATGACATATTTCTTTATGTGTAAGAATTTGTTCTGAAAATTATGAGATGTTTCTAATCATGCAATTTAACCTGTTTTGTAGGAAAGACCGTATATCTTCACCTACAAAAGGACTACAACATTTGTTCCAGCAACAAAGATATCTATTGAAGATATTGAAGATATTGAAGTTCCCAGGATCTGGGATGAAGAAATGAAATGCCATGATCCGTCGATCATGAAAAATGATGTTTGGGATGTAGTCCCAAGACGTGAAAGGAAGTTTGTTATGACTTCCAAATGGATCTATCAGATCAAGCATGTTGCAGATGGCAGCATTGAGAAATATAAAAGTGATGAAATAGAAGATGCACCAGATGGATTTCAAGACAGCATGGTGTAGTCATATATGTGTGCAGAACTTGGTATGGTAGGATAGATAGCTTTCTATCCAGTTTGGGCTTTACCAAGAGTAAAGCGGATTCCAAAGGTTGAGGAAGGAAATCCAGTGATACTACTTTTGTATGCAGATAACCTGTTTGTTAGAAATGAAGATAGATTGATTTCCAACATGCAGCGGAAGCTTACTGCCAAGTTCGAAGAACTTGGGGATGACGCACTATTTGTTTTTGGCATGGAGGTGTGGCAGAGTGTAGATGGAATCTTCCTTGGTCAAGGGAAGTACACAGTAGATATCCTGAAGAGATTCGGGATGATGGATTGCAAGGCCATGGCCACACCGATGGCATCGAATCTGAAGCTTCTATGTGATGCTTCATCTGAGCCAGTTGATGTCTCTATGTATCGTCAGATGATTGGGTCCTTGATGTACCTGACGAACACGAGACCAGACATTTGCTTTGCTGTGAACACATTGAGCTAGTTCCTGACGGATCCGAGGAGTGTTCACCTGGTTGCTGTAAAGCATGTTCTGAGGTACCTGAAGGGTACAGTGGATTATGGGCTCAAGTATGAAGCAAATCAAAAGTTTAACCTATAGGGTTATGTTGATTCAGATTGGGCTGGAAGTGCTGCAGATAGGAAGAGCACATCTGGGTGCTGCTTCAGTATGGGATTAGGTGTGATCTCTTGGTTTAGCAGGAAGCAGTCCTGCGTAGCACTGAGTACAGCTGAGGCAGAGTATGTTGCAGCCTGTTCAGCTAGTTGTGAGGCAGTATGGTTATGGAAGCTACTATCTGAGTTATTTGATCTCCCGTTGAAAGCTACTAGTATCTTCTGTGATAACCAGAGTTGTGTGAAGCTGTCCGAGAACAAAGTGTTTCATGACAGGTCAAAACACATAGAGATCAAATATCACTATATCAGGGATATGGTGCAGAGAGGAGCTTTGAAGCTCCTGTATGTTGCGACGGACGAGCAGATTGCAGATGTGCTGATGAAGCCACTAGCCAGAGTGAAGTTCGAGTACTTCAGAGAGAGGCTTGGCGTTCTTTAGATTGAGGACACTTCAAGGAAGAAGTGATGGACACATTTGCTGAAGCCATTCCAAGCATGTTGGAAGGAGGATCCTTCACATGGCTGTGGATGTAAGCGCTGGATAATGGGTATCAGAATGATGTTTTGGTTTCTGTTGGATATGATCAGTTGGATCATTTATGTATGTACGCATCATGTTGGATGCTGGATATGATCAGTTGGATCATTTATGTATGTATGCATCATGTTGGATGCTGGATATGATCAGTTGGATCATGTGTATGTATTTTGTATATGCATCATGTTGGATGCTTGGACCATGTATCTGTATATGTATCAGGTGGATACATTGTATGATCAGGTGGATCATGTATGGTGATATGTATCATGTATCAGGTGGATACATTGTATGATCAGGAGGATCATGTATGATGATATGTATCAGGTAGATACTTGGTATGCATCAGGTGGATGCGTTGATGATCAGGAGGATCATGCAGCACGATGTTGCAGTGATGATCAGGATGATCATGGATGATGAGCTTCAGGATGTTGCTCCAGATGACATGCAGCAGGACGTTGCAGTGATGATGATCAGGATGAGCATGAGTACATCAGGATGATGTATGGTGAGTATCAGGTTGATACTCTGTGGCCGTGGATCAGGCTGTGCAGATGAGCATGTCTGGGAGATCCTATAGGTCGGAGTTGTGTACCCGTAACAGCCTGGGATGCTCTTTCGAGACATTGCTTTGGGAGGACATGTAATTTGTGCCCTGGGAGATTTCAGGTCGGAGTTGTGTACCCATAACATCCTGAGATGCTCTTGCGAGGTTTTGTTCTATGGCATGTAATTTGGGCCCTGGGAGATTTCAGGTCGGAGTTGTGTACCCGTAACATCCTGAGATGCTCTTTCGAGGTTTTGCCATTACCAAATGTAATTTGTGCCCTGGGAGATTTCAGGTCGGAGTTGTGTACTCGTAACATCCTGAGATGCTCTTGCGAGGTTTTGTGGTGGACCACATGTAATTTGTGCCCTGGGAGATTTCAGGTCAGAGTTGTGTACCCGTAACATCCTGAGATGCTTTTGCGAGGTTTTGTGGTGGACCACATGTAATTTGTGCCCTGGGAGATCCTATAGGTCGGAGTTGTGTACCCGTAACATCCTGGGATGCTCTTTTGAGGTTTTGTGGTGGGGTCACATGTAATAGCACCCTGGGAGATCCTACAGGTCGCAGTTGTGTACCCGTAACATCCTGGGATGCTCTTTCGAGGTTTTGTGACGCACGTAATAAGTCCTGAGGATTCCATAGTATGGCCAATGATGACGAAGACCTACAGGTGGTGGGCCTACATCCAGTATGAAAAAGGACTGGCTCTGTAGAACTTCCTATGATGAGTAGATTCAGATATTGATTGAGATAGCAGTAGCAGTGACGATGATGATGACTCGATGACGATTATCCAGTGACGATGATCCAGAGAAGATGACTTGTGCTAAAAGAACTGTGCTGAGAAATACTTTCCTAGTTAAGAGGGAGTGTTGATGTATATGTAACTTCGGAATGTATTTCACATATATGTATATTGTATTCCTATAGAGATGGTATTATTCCTCTATAAGGAAGTGTCGTCATTTATATTGTAAGTGTCGTAACTTATACTTGATGGGTTATTAGACCACCTTGTTTGGGGTCGGCCGTGTATAATTCATGTGGGTCAAAGGGTTATTAGACCACCCTATTGGGGGTCGGCCATGTGGGTCAAAGGGTTATTAGACCACCCTATTGGGGGTCGGCCCACTTAGCATTATGTTATGTGGTTAAGTTCGAGCCTACATGAATTAGGTAAAAAGGCAAGTCAAGTCAAGTATAAATAGAGTGTGGGAGGCACTCTATTTGCTCACTCACTTCTCACACATGCACTCAAGGAGGAGTGGCGCACTTATGGAGGAGGAGGATCTGCTGCTAGGTTATGGCTATCTCTCTTGGTTGGTTGTATCATTGCTCTATCTATCTCTGAGGAAGTTATTGGGGTTTTTCACCTTTATGGTTTTCCCCAAGTAAATCTTTGTGTCTCTTGTGTGCTTGCATTATTGTCTCCATGATTGATATGCTCTAGATATGTTGTACATGTTGTTCTCTCAGTTAAGATTCTAGATCGGATTGAAGTAAATTCTGAAAATTCAACATCCGGAAATAAGAAAAGCTTAATTCCCCCCTTTTTTTAAAATCACAGCTTCTAGAAGGTTTACATGATCTCTTAAAAAAAATGATTTTTTAGAAAATGTGATTTATTTCATAAATGGAATCAACAAAGTATGCACATTATACATCATAACGACTTTCTACAGTTTGCGTATGCGAATGGAAATAAGAAAAGCTTACTTCCCCTCGTTTTTTAAAATCAGAGCTTCTAGAAGGTTTACATGATTTCTTAACAAACACGAGTTTTTAGAAAATGTCTTTTATTTCATAAATGGAATCAACAAACTATGCACATTCTACGTAATAACGACTTTCTATAGTTTGCGCATGCGTCCGGAAATAAGAAAAGCTTACTTTCCCCCGTTTTTTAAAATCACAGCTTCTAGAAGGTTTACATGATTTCTTAAAAAAAGCGAGTTTTTAGAAAATGTGATCTATTTCATAAAATTAATCAACAAAGTATGCACATTCTACGTCATAACGACTTTCTATAGTTTGCGCATGCGTATGGAAATAAGAAGAGCTTACTTCCCCCCGTTTTTTAAAATCACAGCTTCTAAAAGGTTTACATGATTTCTTAAAAAAAACGAGTTTTTAGAAAATGTGAATTATTTCATCAATGGAATCAAAAAACTATGCACATTCTACGTAATAATGACTTTCTATAGTTTGCGAATGCGTCCGGAAATAAGAAAAGCTTACTTCCCCCCGGTTTTTAAAATCATAGCTTCTAGAAGGTTTACGTGATTTCTTAAAAAACATGAGTTTTTAGAAAATGTGATTTATTTCATAAATGGAATCAACAAAGTATGCACATTATAAGTCATAACGACTTTTTATAGTTTGCGCATGCGTCCGGAAATAAGAAAAGCTTACTTCCTGCCATTTTTTAAAATCACAGCTTCTAGAAGGATTACATGATTTCATGAAAAAGATGAGTTTTACGAACATGTGATTTATTTCATAAATGGAATCAACAAAGTATGCACATTCTATGTCATAACGAATTTCTATAGTTTGCGCATGCGCAAACTAAGCACATTCTACGTACTAACGACTTTCTATAGTTTGCGTATGCGTCCTGAAATAAGAAACGCTTACTTCACCCCGTTTTTTAAAATCACAACTTCTAGAAGGTTTACATGATTTCTTAAAAAACACGAGTTTTTAGAAAATGTGATTTATTTCATAAATGGAATCAACAAAGTATGCACATTCTATGTCATAACAACTTTTTATGGTTTGCGCATGCGCAAACTATGCACATTCTACGTAATAACGACTTTCTATAGTTTGCGCATGTGTGCGGAAATAAGAAAAGCTTACTTCCGCCAGTTTTTTAAAAT
Source organism: Larix kaempferi (assembly GCA_027924585.1). Classification (NCBI taxonomy): domain Eukaryota; kingdom Viridiplantae; phylum Streptophyta; class Pinopsida; order Pinales; family Pinaceae; genus Larix; species Larix kaempferi. The sequence continues at coordinate 719,969 of BSBM01001476.1, read as the reverse complement.
CACAGCTTCTAGAAGGTTTACATGATTTCTTAAAAAACATGAGTTTTTAGAAAATGTGATTTATTTCATGAATGGAATCAACAAACTATGGACATTCTACGTAATAACGACTTTCTATAGTTTCCGAATGCGTCCGGAAATAAGAAAAGCTTACTTCCCCCCGGTTTTTAAAATCACAACGTCTAGAAGGTTTACATGATTTCTTAAAAAACACGAGTTTTTAGAAAATGTCATTTATTTCATAAATGGAATAAAAAAAGTATGAACATTCTATGTCATAACGACTTTGTATAGTTTGCGCGTGCGCAAACTATGCACATTCTAGGTAATAAAAACTTTCTATAGTTTGCGCATGCGTCCGGAAATAAGAAAAGCTTACTTCCCCCATTTTTTTAAATTCACAGCGTCTAGAAGGTTTACATGATTTCTTAAAAAACACAAGTTTTTAGAAAATGTGATTTATTTAATAAATGGAATCAACAAAGTATGCACATTCTATGTCATAACGACCTTCTATAGTTTGCGCATCCACAAACTATGCACATTCTACGTACTAACGACTTTCTATAGTTTGAATATTCATCTGGAAATAAGAAAAGCTTACTTCACCCCGTTTTTTAAAATCACAACTTCTAGAAGGTTTACATGATTTGTTTAAAAACACGACTTTTTAGAAAATGTGATTTATTTGATAAATGGAATCAACAAAGTATGCACATTCTATGTCATAATGACTTTGTATAGTTTACGCATGCGCAAACTATGCACATTCTACGTCATAACGACTTTCGATAGTTTGTGCATGCGTCCGGAAATAAGAAAAGCTTACTTCCTCCCGTTTTTTAAAATCACAGGTTCTAGAAGTTTTACATGATTTCTTAAAAAAAATGTGTTTTTAGAAAATGTGATTTATTTCATAAAAGGAATCAACAAAGTATGCGCATTCTACGTCATAACGACTTTCTATAGTTTGCGCATGCGTATGGAAATAAGAAAAGCTTACTTGCCCCCGTTTTTTAAAATCACAGCTTCTAGAAGGTTTACATGATTTCTTAAAAAACACGAGTTTTTAGAAAATGTCATTTATTTAATAAATGGAATCAAAAAAGTATGCACATTATACGTAATAACGACTTTCTATAGTTTGAGCAAGCGTCAGGAAATAAGAAAAGCTTACTTCCGCCTGTTTTTTAAAATCACAGCCTCTAGAAGGTTTACATGATTTCTTAAAAAACACGAGTTTTTTGAAAATTTCATTTATTTCATAAATCGAATCAACAAAGTATGCAAATTCTACATCATAACGACTTTCTATAGTTTGCGCATGCGCCGGGAAATAAGAAAAGCTTACTTCCCCCCGTTTTTTAAAATCACAGCTTCCAGAAGGTTTACATGATTTCTTAAAAAAAATGAGTTTTTAGAAAATGTGATTTATTTGATTAAAGGAATCAACAGAGTATGCACATTCTACGTCATAACGACTTTCTACAGTTTGCGCATGCGTATGGGAATAAGAAAAGCTTACTTCCCCTCGTTTTTTAAAATCACAGCTTCTAGAAGGTTTACATGATTTCTTAAAAAACACGAGTTTTTAGAAAGTGTGATTTATTTCATAAATGGAATCAACAAAGTATGCATATTCTATGTCAAAATGACTTTGTATAGTTTATTCATGCGCAAACTATGCACACTCTAAGTCATAACGACTTTCTATAGTTTGCGCATGCGTCCGGAAATAAGAAAAGCTTACTTCTGCCAGTGTTTTAAAATCACAGCTTCTAGAAGGTTTACATGATTTCTTAAAAAACACGAGTTTTTAGAAAATGTGATTTATTTCATCGGTGGAATCAACAAACTATGCACATTCTACGTAATAACGACTTTCTATAGTTTGCGAATGCGTCCGGAAATAAGAAAAGCTTACTTCCCCCCGGTTTTTAAAATCACAGCTTCTAAAAGGTTTACATGATTTCTTAAAAAACACGAGTTTTTAGAAAATGTCATTTATTTCATAAATGGAATGAGCAAAGTTTGAACATTCTATCTCATAACAACTTTGTATAGTTTGTGCATGCGCAAACTATTCACATTCTATGTAATAACGACTTTCTATAGTTTGCGCATGCGTCCGGAAATAAGAAAAGCTTACTTTCCCCCTTTTTTTAAATTCACAGCTTCTAAAAGGTTTACATGATTTCTTAACAAACACCAGTTTTTAGAAAATGTCATTTATTTCATAAATGGAATCAACAAAGTATGCACATTCTATGTCATAAGGACATTCTAAAGTTTGTGCATGCGTCCGGAAATAAGAAAAGCTTACTTCCGCCAGTTTTTTAAAATCACAGCTTCTAGAAGGTTTACATGATTTCTTAAAAAACATGAGTTTTTAGAAAATGTGATTTATTTCATAAATAGAATCAACAAAGTATGCACATTCTATGTCATAACGACTTTGTATAGTTTACGCATGCGCAAACTATGCACATTCTACGTAATAACGACTTTCTATAGTTTGCGAATGCGTCCGGAAATAAGAAAAGCTTACTTCCCCCCGTTTTTTAAAACCACAGCTTCTAGGAGGTTTACATGATTTCTTAAAAAACACGAGTTTTTAGAAAATGTCATTTATTTCATAAAAGTAATCAACAAAGTATGAACATTCTATGTCATAACGACTTTCTATACTTTGTGCATGCGCAAACTATGCACATTCTACGTACTAACGACTTTCTATAGTTTGCGTATGCGTCCGGAAATAAGAAAAGCTTACTTCACCCCGTTTTTTAAAATCACAACTTCTAGAAGGTTTACATGATTTCTTAAAAAACACGAGTTTTTAGAAAATGTGATTTAATTCATAAATGGAATCAACAAAGTATGCACATTCTATGTCATAACGACTTTGTATAGTTTACGCATGCGCAAACTATGCACATTCTACGTCATAACGACTTTCTATTGTTCGTGCATGCGTCCGGAAATAAGAAAAGCTTACTTCCGCTTCTTTTTTAAAATCAGAGCTTCTAGAAGGTTTACATGATTTCTTAAAAAACAAGAGTTTTTAGAAAATGTGATTTATTTCATAAATGGAATCAACAATATATGCACATTCTAAGTTATAACGACTTTCTATAGTTTGCGCATGCGTCCGGAAATAAGAAAAGTTTACTTCTGCCAGTTTTTTAAAATCACAGCTTCTAGAAGGTTTACATGATTTCTTAAAAAACACGAGTTTTTAGGAAATGTGATTTATTTCATCAGTGGAATCAACAAACTATGCACATTCTACGTAATAACGACTTTCTATAGTTGGCGAATGCGTCCGGAAATCAGAAAAGCTTACTTATCCCCGGTTTTTAAAATCACAGCTTCTAAAAGGTTTACATGATTTCTTAAAAAACACGAGTTTTTAGAAAATGTCATTTATTTCATAAATGGAATAAAAAAAGTATGAACATTCTATCTCATAACGACTTTGTATAGTTTGTGCATGCGCAAACTATGCACATTCTATGTAATAACGACTTTCTATAGTTTGCGCATGCGTCCAGAAATAAGAAAAGCTTACTTCCCCCCTTTTTTTAAATTCACAGCTTCTAGAACGTTTACATGATTTCTTAACAAACACGAGTTTTTAGAAAATAACATTTATTTCATAAATGGAGTCAACAAAGTATGCACATTCTATGTCATAACGACTTTCTAAAGTTTGCGCATGCGTTCGGAAAAAAGAAAAGCTTACTTCCACCAGTTTTTTAAAATCACAGCTTCTAGAAGGTTTACATGATTTCTTAAAAAAAACGCGAGTTTTTAGAAAATGTGATTTCTTTCATAAATGGAACCAACAAGGTATGCACATTCAAAGTAATAATGACTTTCTACAGTTTGCGCATGCATCAGGAAATAAGAAAAGCTTACTTCCCCCCGTTTTTTAAAATCACAGCTTCTAGAAGGTTTACATGATTTCTTAAAAAACACGAGTTTTTAGAAAATGTCATTTATTTCATCAATGGAATCAACAAACTATGCACATTCTACGTAATAACGACTTTCTATAGTTTGCGAATGCATCCGGAAATAAGAAAAGCTTACTTCCCCCCGTTTTCTAAAATCATAGCTTCTGGAATGTTTACATGATTTCTTAAAAAACACGAGTTTTTAGAAAATGTGATTTATTTCATCAATGGAATCAACAAACTATGCACATTCTACGTAATAACGATTTTCTATAGTTTGCGCATGCGTCCGGAAATAAGAAAAGCTTACTTCCCCCTATTTTTTAAAATCACAGCTTCTAGAAGGTTTACATGATTTCTTAAAAAACACGAATTTTTAGAAAATGTCATTTATTTCATAAATGGAATCAACAAAGTATGAACATTCGATGTCATAACGACTTTGTATAGTTTGCGCATGCGCAAACTATGCACATTCTATGTAATAACGACTTTCTATAGCTTGCAGATGCGCCCGAAAATAAGAAAAGCTTACTTCCCCCCTTTTCTAAAATTCACGTCTTCTAGAAGGTTTACATGTTTTGTTAAAAAACACGAGCTTTTAGAAAATGTGATTTATTTCATCAATGGAATCAACAAGTTATGCACATTCTACGTCATAACGACTTTCTATAGTTTGCGCATGCGTCTGGAAATAAGAAAAGCTTACTTCCCCTCGTTTTTTAAAATCACAGCTTCTAGAAGGTTTACATTATTTCTTAAAAAACACGAGTTTTTAGAAAATGTCATTTATTTCATAAATGGAATCAACAAAGTATGAACATTCGAAGTCATAACGACTTTGTATAGTTTGCGCATGCGAAAAATATGCACATTCTATGTAAGAACGACTTTCTATAGTTTGCGCATGCGTCCAGAAATAAGAAAGCTTACTTCCCCCCTTTTTTTAAATTCACAGCTTCTAGAAGGTTTAGATGATTTCTTAAAAAACATGAGTTTTTAGAAACTGTGATTTATTTCATAAATGGAATCAACAAAGTATGCACATTCTACGTAATAACGACTTTCTATAGTTTCCGCATGCGTCCGTAAATAAGAAACGATTAATTCAACCAGTTTTTTAAAATCACAGCTTCTAGAAGGTTTACATGATTTCGTAAAAAACACGAGGTTTTAGAAAATGTGATTTATTTCATAAATGGAATCAACAAAGTATGCACATTCTATGTCACAACGACTTTCTATAGTTTGTGCATGCGTCCGGAAATAAGAAAAGCTTACTTCCCCCCGTTTTTTAAAATCACAGCTTCTAGAATGTTTACATGATTTCTTAAAAAAAATGAGTTTTTAGAAAATGTGATTTATTTCATAAAAGTAATCAACAAAGTATGCACATTCTACGTCATAATGACTTTCTACAGTTTGCGCATGCGTATGGAAATAAGAAAAGCTTACTTCCCCCCATTTTTTAAAATCACAGCTTCTAGATGGTTTACATTATTTCTTAACAAAGACGAGTTTTTAGAAAATGTCATTTATTTCATAAATGGAATCAACAAAGTATGCACATTCTATGTCATAACGACTTTCTATAGTTTTCTCACGCGCAAACTATGCACATTCTACGTAATAACGACTTTCTATAGTTTGCACATGCGTCCGGAAATAATAAAAGCTTACTTCTGCCAGTTTTTTAAAATCACAGCTTCTAGAAGGTTTACATGATTTCTTAAAAAACACGACTTTTTAGAAAATGTCATTTATTTCATCAATGGAATCAACAAACTATGCACATTCTACGTAATAACGAATTTCTATAGTTTGCGAATGCGTCCGGAAATAAGAAAAGCTTACTTCCCCCCATTTTTCAAAAGTACAGCTTCTGGAAGGTTTACATGATTTTTTAACAAACACGAGTTTTTAGAAAATGTCATTTATTTCATAAATGGAAACAACAAAATATGCAAATTCTATTTCATAACGACTTTCTATAGTTTTCGCAAGCGCAAACTATGCACATTCTACGTAATAATGACTTTCTATAGTTTGCACATGCGTCCAGAAATAAGAAAAGCTTACTTCGACAAGTTTTTTAAAATCACAGCTTCCAGAAGGTTTACATGATTTCTAAAAAAACACTACTTTTTAGAAAATGTGATTTATTTCATAAATGGAATCAACAAAGTATGCACATTCTACGTCATAACGACTTTCTAAAGTTTGCGCATGCGTCCGGAAATAAGAAAAGCTTACTTCCGCTAGTTTTTTAAAATCACAACTTCTAGAAGGTTTACATGATTTCTTAAAAAACACGAGTTTTTAGAAAATGTGATTTATTTCATAAATGGAATCAACAAAGTATGCACATTCTAAGTCATAACGACTTTCTATAGTTTGCGCATGCGTTCGGAAATAAGAAAAGCTTACTTCCCCCCGTTTTTTAAAATCACAGCTTCTACAAGGTTTACATGATTTCTTAAAAAACACGAGTTTTTAGAAAGTGTGATTTATTTCATCAATGGAATAACCAAACTATGCACATTCTGCGTAATAACGACTTTCTATAGTTTGCGATTGCGTCCAGAAATAAGAAAAGCTTACTTCCCCCCGGTTTTTAAAATCACAGCTTGTAGAAGGTTTACATGATTTCTTAACAAACACGAGTTTTTAGAAAATGTTATTTATTTCATAAATGGAATCAAAAAAGTATGAACATTCTATGTCATAACGTCTTTGTATAGTTTGCGCATGCGCAAACTATGCACATTCTATGTAATAACGACTTTCTATAGTTTGCACATGCGTCCGGAAATAAGAAAGCTTACTTCCCCCTGTTTTTTAAAATCATAGCTTCTAGAAGGTTTACATGATTTCTTAAAAAGAACGATTTTTTAGAAAATGTGATTTATTTCATAAAAGGAATCAACAAAGTATGCACATTCTACGTCATAACGACTTTCTATAGTTTGCGCATGCGTATGGAAATAAGAAAAGCTTACTTCCCCCGGTTTTTAAAATCACAGCTTCTAGAAGGTTTACATGATTTCTTAAAAAACACGAGTTTTTAGAAAATGTCATTTATTTAATAAATGGAATCAAAAAAGTATGAACATTATATGTCATAACGAATTTGTATAGTTTGCGCATGCGCAAACTATGCACATTCTATGTAATAACGACCTTCTATAGTTTGCGCATGCGTCCGGAAATAAGAAAAGCTTACTTCCCCCCTTTTTTTAAATTCACAGCTTCTAGAAGGTTTACATGATTTCTTAAAAAACACGATTTTTTATAAAGTGTGATTTATTTCATCAATGGAATCAACAAACTATGCACATTCTACGTAATAACGACTTTCTATAGTTTGCGAATGCGTCCAGAGATAAGAAAAGCTTACTTCCCCCCGTTTTTTAAAACCACAGCTTCTAGAAGGTTTACATGATTTCTAAAAAAACACGAGTTTTTAGAAAATGTTATTTATTTCATAAATGGAATAAAAAAAGTATGAACATTCTTTGTCATAACGACTTTGTATAGTTTGCGCATGTGCAAACTATGCACATTCTATGTAATAACGACTTTCTATAGTTTGCGCATGCGTCTGGAAATAAGAAAAGCTTACTTCCCCCCTTTTTTTAAATTCACAGCTTCTAGAAGGTTTACATGATTTCTTAAAAGACACGAGTTTTTAGAAAATGTGATTTATTCGATAAATGGAATCAACAAAGTATGCACATTCTACGTCATAACGACTTTCTATAGTTTGAGCATACATCCGGAAATAAGAAAAGCTTACTTCCCCCCGTTTTTTAAAATCATAGCTTCTAGAAGGTTTACATGATTTATTAAAATGAACGAGTTTTTAGAAAATGTGATTTATTTCATAAAAGGAATCAACAAAGTATGCACATTCTACGTCATAACGACTTTCTATAGTTTGCGCATGCGTATGGAAATAAGAAAAGCTTACTTCCCCCCTTTTTTTAAATTCACAGCTTCGAGAAGGTTTACATGATTTCTTAAAAGACACGAGTTTTTAGAAAATGTGATTTATTTCATAAATGGAATCAACAAAGTATGCACATTCTACGTCATAACGAATTTCTATAGTTTGAGCATGCATCCGAAAATAAGAAAAGCTTACTTCCCCCCGTTTTTTAAAATCACAGCTTCTAGAAGGTTTACATGATTTCTTAAAAAAAATGATTTTTTAGAAAATGTGATTTATTTCATAAAAGGAATCAACAAAGTATGCACATTCTACGTCATAACGACTTTCTATAGTTTGCGCATGCGTATGGAAATAAGAAAAGCTTACTTCCCCTCGTTTTTTAAAATCACAGCTTCTAGAAGGTTTACATGATTTCTTAAAAAACATGAGTTTTTAGAAAATGTCATTTAATTACTAAATGGAATCAACAAAGTATGCACATTCTACGTAATAACGACTTTCTATAGTTTGCGCATGCGTCCGGAAATAAGAAAAGCTTACTTCCCCCTGTTTGTTAAAATCACATCTTCTAGAAGGTTTACATGATTTAAACAAACACGAGTTTTTGGAAAATCTCATTTATTTCATAAATGGAATCAACAAAGTATGCATATTCTATGTCATAACAACTTTCTATAGCTTGTGCATGCGCAAACTATGCACATTATATGTACTAACGACTTTCTATAGTTTGCGTCATCGTCCGGAAATAAGAAAAGCTTACTTCACCCCATTTTTTAAAATCACAACTTCTAGAAGGTTTACATGATGTCTTAAAAAACACGAGTTTTTATAAAATGTGATTTATTTCATCAATGGAATCAACAAAGTATGCACATTCTATGTCATAACGACTTTGTATGGTTTGCGCATTCGCAAACTATGCACATTCTACGTAATAACGACTTTCTATAGTTTGCACATGCGTCCGGAAATAAGAAAAGCTTACTTCCGCGAGTTTTTTAAATCACAGCTTCTAGAAGGTTTACATGATTTCTTAAAAAACATGAGATTTTAGAAAATGTGATTTATTTCATAAATTTTAATTACAAAGTATGCACATTCTACGTCATAACGACTATCTAAAGTTTGCGCATGCGTCCGGAAATAAGAAAAGCTTACTTCCGCCAGTTCTTTAAAACCACAGCTTCTAGAAGGTTTACATGATTTCTTAAAAAACACGAGTTTTTAGAAAATGTCATTTATTTCATAAATTGAATCAACAAAGTATGCACATTCTACGTCATAACGACTTTCTATAGTTTGCGCATGTGTGATGAAATAAGAAAAGCTTACTTCCCCCCTTTTTTTAAAATCACTGCTTCTAGAAGGTTTACATGATTTCTTAAAAAAAATGAGTTTTTAGAAAATGTGATTTATTTCATAAAAGGAATCAACAAAGTATGCACATTCTACTTCATAATGAATTTCTACAGTTTGCACATGAGTATGCAAATAAGAAAAGCTTACTTCCCCCCGTTTTTTAAAATCACAGCTTCTAAAAGGTTTACATGATTTCTTAATAAACATGAGTTTTTCGAAAATTTCATTTCTTTAATAAATGGAATCAACAAATTATGCACATTCTACGTAATAATGACTCTCTATAGTTTGCGCATGCATCCGGAAATAAGAAAAGCTTACTTCCCCCTAAATTCTAAAATCATAGCTTCTAGAAGGTTTACATGATTTCTTAACAAACACGAGTTTTTAGAAAATGTCATTTATTTCATAAATGGAATCAACAAAGTATGCACATTCTATGTCATAACGACTTTCTATAATTTTCGCATGCGCAAACTATGCACATTCTACGTAATAACAACTTTCTATAGTTTGTGTATGGGTCCGGAAATAAGAAATGCTTACTTCACCCCGTTTTTTAAAATCACAACTTCTAGAAGGTTTACATGATTTCTTAAAAAACCTGAGTTTTTAGAAAATGTGATTTATTTCATAAATGGAATCAACAATGTATGCACATTCTATGTCATAATGACTTTATATGGTTTGCGCATGCGCAAACTATGCACATTCTACGTAATAACGACTTTCTATAGTTTGTGCATGCGTCCGGAAATAAGAAAAGCTTACTTCCGCCAGTTTTTAAAATCACAGCTTCTAGAAGGTTTACATGATTTCTTAAAAAACACGAGTTTTTAGAAAATGTCATTTATTTCATAAATGGAATCGACAAAGTATGCACATTCTACGTCATAACGACTTTCTATAGTTTGCGCATGCATCCAGAAATAAGAAAAGCTTACTTCCCCCCGTTTTTTAAAATCACAGCTTCTAGAAGGTTTACATGATTTCTTAAAAAACATGAATTTTTAGAAAAGGTGATTTATTTCATCAATGGAATCAACAAACTATGCACATTCTACGTAATAACGACTTTGTGTAGTTTGCGAATGCGTTTGGAAATAAGAAAAGCTTACTTCCCCTCGGTTTTTAAAATCATAACTTCTAGAAGGTTTACATGATTTCTTCAAAAACACGAGTTTTTAGAAAATGTCATTTCTTTCATAAATGGAATCAAAAATTATGAACATTATATGTCATAACGAATTTGTATAGTTTACGCATGCGCAAACTGTGCACATTCTACGTAATAACGACTTTCTATAGTTTGCGAATGCGTCTGGAAATAAGAAAAGCTTACTTCCCCCCGGTTTTTAAAATCACAGCTTCTAGAAGGTTTACATGATTTCTTAAAAAACACGAGTTTTTAGAAAATTTCATTTATTTCATAAATGGAATAAAAAAAGTATGAACATTCTATCTCATAACGACTTTGTATAGTTTGTGCATGCGCAAACTATGCACATTCTATGTAATAACGACTTTCTATAGTTTGCGCATGCGTCCGGAAATAAGAAAAGCTTACTTCCCCCCTTTTTTTAAATTCACAGATTCTAGAAGGTTTCATGATTTCTTAACAAACACGAGTCTTTAGAAAATGTCATTTATTTCATAAATGGAATCAACAAAGTATGCACATTCGATGTCATAATGACTTTCTAAAGTTTGCGCATGCGTTCGTAAATAAGAAAAGCCTACTTTCGCCAGTTTTTTAAAATCACAGCTTATAGAAGGTTTACATGATCTCTTAAAAAACACGAGTTTTTATAAAATGTGATTTATTTCATAAATGGAATCAACAAGGTATGCACATTCTAAGTCATAATGACTTTCTACAGTTTGCGCATGTGTCCGGAAATAACAAAATCTTACTTCCCCCTGTTTTTTAAAATCACAGCTTCTAGAAGGTTTACATGATTTCTTAAAAAACACGAGTTTTTAGAAAATGTCATTTATTTCATCAATGGAATCAACAAACTATGCACATTCTACGTAATAACGACTTTCTATAGTTTGCGAATGCGTCCGGAAATAAGAAAAGCTTACTTCCCCCCGTTTTTTAAAATCATAGGTTCTGGAAGGTTTACATGATTTCTTAAAAACATGAGTTTTTAGAAAATGCGATTTATTTCATCATTGGAATCAACAAAATATGCACATTCTACGTAATAACGACTTTCTATAGTTTGCGAATGCGTCCGGAAATAAGAAAAGCTTACTTCCCCCCGGTTTTTAAAATCACAGCTTCTAGAAGGTTTACATGATTTCTTAAAAAACACGAGTTTTTAGAAAATGTCATTTATTTCATAAATGGAATCAACAAAGTATGAACATTAGATGTCATAACGACATTGTATAGTTTGCGCATGCGCAAACTATGCACATTCTATGTAATAACGACTTTCTATAGTTTGCGCATGCGTCCGGAAATAAGAAAAGCTTACTTCCCCACTTTTTTTAAATTCACAGCTTCTAGAAGGTTTACATGATTTCTTAAAAAACCCGAGTTTTTAGAAAATGTGATTTTTTTCATAAATGGAATCAACAAAGTATGCACATTCTACGTCATAACGACTTTCTATAGTTTGCCCATGCGTATGGAAATAAGAAAAGCTTACTTCCCCCCGTTTTTTAAAATCACAACTTCTAGAAGGTTTACAGGATTTCTTAAAAAACACTAGTTTTTAGAAAATGTCATTTTGTTTAATAAATGGAATCAACAAAGTATGCACATTCTACGTAATAACGACTTTCTATAGTTTGCGCATGCGTTCGGAAATAAGAAAAGCTTACTTCCCGCTGTTTTTTAAAATCACAGCTTCTAGAAGGTTTACATGATTTCTTAACAAACATGAGTTTTTAGAAAATGTCATTTAGTACATAAATGGAATCAACAAAGTATGCACATTCTATGTCATAACGACTTTCTATACTTTGCGCATGTGCAAACTATGCACATTCTACGTACTAACGACTTTCTATAGTTTGCGTATGCGTCCAGAAATAAGAGAAGCTTACTTCACCCCGTTTTTTAAAATCAGAACTTATAGAATGTTTACATGATTTCTTAAAAAACACGAGTTTTTAGAAAATTTGATTTATTTCATAAATGGAATCAACAAAGTATGCAGATTCTATGTCATACTGACTTTGTATGGTTTACGCATGCGCAAACTATGCACATTCTACGTAATAACGACTTTCTATTGTTTGCGAATGCGTCCGGAAATAAGAAAAGCTTACTTCCCCCCATTTTATAAAATCACAGCTTCTAGAAGGTTTACATGATTTCTTAAAAAAAATGAGTTTTTAGAAAATGTGATTTATTTCATAAAAGGAATCAACAAAGTATGCAAATTCTACGTCATAACGACTTTCTACAGTTTGCGCATGCATATGGAAATAAGAAAAGCTTACTTCCCCCCGTTTTTTAAAATCACGGCTTCTAGAAGGTTTACATGATTTTTTAAAAAACACAAGTTTTTAGAAAATCTGATTTATTTCATCAATGGAATCAACAAAGTATGCACATTTTATGTCATACCGACTTTGTATAGTTTAAGCATGCGCAAACTATGCACATTCTACATCATAACGACAGTCTATAGTTTGCGCATGCGTCCGGAAATAAGAAAAGCTTACTTCCGCCAGTTTTTTAAAATCACAGCTTCTAGAAGGTTTACGTGATTTCTTAAAAAACACGAGTTTTTAGAAAATGTGATTTATTTAATAAATGGAATCAACAAAGTATGCACATTCTATGTCATAACGACTTTCTATAGTTTGCGCATGCGTCTGGAAATAAGAAAAGCTTACTTCCGCCAGTTTTTTAAAATCATAGCTTCTAGAAGGTTTACATGATTTCTTAAAAAGCACGAGTTTTTAAAAATGTGATTTATTTCATCAATGGAATCAACAAACTATGCCCATTCTACGTAATAACGACTTTCTATAGTTTGCGAATGCGTCCGGAAATAAGAAAAGCTTACTTCTCCCCGGTTTTTAAAATCACAACTTCTAGAAGGTTTACATGATTTCTTAAAAAACACGAGTTTTTAGAAAATGTCATTTATTTCATAAATGGAATTAAAAAATTATGAACATTCTATTGCATAACGAATTTGTATAGTTTGCGCATGCGCAAACTATGCACATTCTATGTAATAACGACTTTCTATAGTTTGCGCATGCGTCCGGAAATAAGAAAAGCTTACTTCCCCCCTTTTTTTAAATTCACAGCTTCTAGAAGGTTTACATGATTTCTTAAAAAACACGATTTTTTAGAAAATGTGATTTATTTCATAAATGGAATCAACAAAGTATGCACATTCTACGTCATAACGACTTTCTATAGTTTATGCATGCGTCCGTAAATAAGAAAAGCTTACTTCCCCCCGTCTTTTAAAATCACAGCTTCTAGAAGGTTTAGATGATTTCTTAAAAAAAATGAGTTTTTAGAAAATGTGATTTATTTCATAAAAGGAATCAACAAAGTATGCACATTCTACATCATAACGACTTTCTATAGTTTGCGCATGCGTCCGGAAATAAGAAAAGCTTACTTCCCCCCCGTTTTTTAAAATCGCATTTTCTAGAAGGTTTACATGATTTCTTAAAAAACACGAGTTTTTAGAAAATTTCATTTATTTAATAAATGGAATGGCCAAAGTATGCACATTCTACGTAATAACGACTTTTTATAGTTTGTGCGTGCGTCGGGAAATAAGAAAAGCTTACTTCCGCCTGTTTTTTAAAATCACAGCTTCTAGAAGGTTTACATGATTTCTTAAAAAACGCAAGTTTTTAGAAAATGTCATTTATTTCATAAATCAAATCAACAAAGTATGCACATTCTATGTCATAACGACTTTCTATAGTTTGCGCATGCGTCTGGAAATAAGAAAAGCTTACTTCCCCCCGTTTTTTAAAATCACAGCTTCTAGAAGATTTACATGATTTCTTAAAAAAAACGAGTTTTTAGAAAATGTGATTTATTTCATAAATGGAATCAACAAAGTATGAACATTCTATGTCATAACGACTTTGTATAGTTTATGCATGCGCAAACTATGCACATTCTACGTCATAACGTCTTTCTATAGTTTGTGCATGCGTCCGGAAATAAGAAAAGCTTACTTCCGCCAATTTTCTAAAATCACAGCTTCTAGAAGGTTTACATTATTTCTTAAAAAACACGAGCTTTTAGAAAATGTGATTTATTTCATAAATGGAATCAACAAAGTATGCACATTCTATGTCATAACGACTTTGTATAGTTTACGCATGCGCAAACTATGCACATTCTACGTAATAACGACTTTCTATAGTTTGCGAATGCGTCCGGAAATAAGAAAGGCTTACTTCCCCCCGTTTTTTAAAACCACAGCTTCTAGAAGGTTTACATAATTTCTTAAAAAACAAGAGTTTTTAGAAAATTTCATTTATTTCATAAAAGGAATCAACAAAGTATGCACATTCTATGTCATAACGACTTTCTATAGTTTGCGCATGCGTATGGAAATAAGAAAAGCTTACTTCCCCCTGTTTTTTAAAATCACAGGTTCTAGAAGGTTTACATAATTTCTTAAAAAAAATGACTTTTTAGAAAATGTGATTTATTTCATAAAAGGAATCAACAAAGTATGCAAATTCTACGTCATAACGACTTTCTACAGTTTGTGCATGCGGATGGAAATAAGAAAAGCTTACTTCCCCCCATTTTTTAAAATCACAGCTTCTAGAAGGTTTACATGATTTTTTTAAAAACACGAGTTTTTAGAAAATGTGATTTATTTCATCAATGGAATCAACAAAGTATGCACATTCTATGTCATACCGACTTTTTATAGTTTACACATGCGCAAACTATGCACATTCTACGTCATAACGACAGTCTATAGTTTGCTTATGCGTCCGGAAATAAGAAAAGCTTACTTCCGCCAGTTTTTTAAAATCACAGCTTCTAGAAGGTTTACGTGATTTCTTAAAAAACACGAGTTTTTAGAAAATGTGATTTATTTCATAAATGGAATCAACAAAGTATGCACATTCTATGTCATAACAACTTTCTATAGTTTGCGCATGCGTCCGGAAATAAGAAAACCTTACTTCCGCCAGTTTTTTTAAATCACAGCATCTAGAAGGTTTACATGATTTTTTAAAAAACACGTGTTTTTAGAAAATGTGATTTATTTCATCAATGGAATCAACAAACTATGCCCATTCTATGTAATAACGACTTTCTATAGTTTGCGAATGCGTCCGGAAATAAGAAAAGCTTACTTCCCCCCGGTTTTTAAAATCACAGCTTCTAGAAGGTTTACATGATTTCTTAAAAAACATGAGTTTTTAGAAAATGTCATTTATTTCATAAATGGAATTGAAAAATTATGAACATTCTATGTCATAACGACTTTGTATAGTTTGCGCATGCACAAACTATGCACATTCTATGTAATAACGACTTTCTATAGTTTGCGCATGCGTCCGGAAATAAGAAAAGCTTACTTCCCCCCTTTTTCTAAATTCACAGCTTCTAGAAGGTTTACATGATTTCTTAAAAAACATGAGTTTTTAGAAAATGTGATTTATTTCATAAATGAAATCAACAAAGTATGCACATTCTACGTCATAACGACTTTCTATAGTTTGCGCATGCGTCCGGAAATAAGAAAAGCTTACTTCCTCCAGTTTTTTTAAATCACAGCTTCTAGAAGGTTTACATGATTTCTTAAAAAACACAAGTTTTTAGAAAATGTGATTTATTTCATCAATGAAATCAACAAACTATGCACATTCTACGTAATAACGACTTTCTATTGTTTGCGAATGCGTCCGGAAATAAGTAAAGCTTACTTCCCCCCATTTTTTAAAATCACAGCTTCTAGAAGGTTTACATGATTTCTTAAAAAAAAAGAGTTTTTAGAAAATGTGATTTATTTCATAAAAGGAATCAACAAAGTATGCAAATTCCACGTCATAACGACTTGCTATAGTTTGCGCATGCGTATGGAAATAAGAAAAGCTTACTTCCCCCCGTTTTTTAAAATCACAGCTTCTAGAAGGTTTACATGATTTTTTAAAAAACACGAGTTTTTAGAAAATGTGATTTATTTCATCAATGGAATCAACAAAGTATGCACATTCTATGTCATACCGACTTTGTATAGTTTACGCATGCGCAAACTACGCACATTCTACGTCATAATGACAGTCTATATTTTGCGCATGCGTCCGGAAATAAGAAAAGCTTACTTCCGCCAGTTTTTTAAAATCACAGCTTCTAGAAGGTTTACGTGATTTCTTAAAAAACACGAGTTTTTAGAAAATGTGATTTATTTCATAAATGGAATCAACAAAGTATGCACATTCTATGTCATAACGACTTTCTATAGTTTGCGCATGCGTCCGGAAATAAGAAAAGCTTACTTCAGCCAGTTTTTTAAAATCACAGCTTCTAGAAGGTTTACATGATTTCTTAAAAAACACGAGTTTTTAGAAAATGTGATTTATTTCATCAATGGAATCAACAAACTATGCCCATTCTACGTAATAACGACTTTCTATAGTTTGCGAATGCGTCCGGAAATAAGAAAAGCTTACTTCCCCCCGGTTTTTAAAATCACAGCTTCTAGAAGGTTTACATGATTTCTTAAAAAACATGAGTTTTTAGAAAATGTCATTTATTTCATAAATGGAATTAAAAAATTATGAACATTCTATGTCATAACGACTTTGTATAGTTTGCGCATGCGCAAACTGTTGAGATATTGTAACTTCAAAGAATATTATATTTGTACTTTATTATTCCAGAGATGTTTCATTCCTCTGTGAAGATCTTATTGTATATCCGGAGATGTTTATTCCTCTGTCGGAATGTGGTAACTCGGGTTATTAGACTTCCCTAGTGGGGGTCGGCCCTGTATGTGTTATGTGGGTCAAAGGGTTATTAGACCACCCTAGAGGGGTCGGCCCAGTTAGTTGTAGTGGGGTATTTAACCCATTGGTTAAATACGAGCCTATGTGTACCTGTGTAAAATACATGTCAGTGTAGTGTATAAATAGAGGAGGTGTGTTCCTCATTTGACACACTCACTCACTTGAGGATAGCGCACTTGTGGAGGAGAGGTCTTCTATTGTGGAAGAGGAGATCATGTCTCAGGGTTTCATCTTTGTATATTTCTGGTCATCTATATTGAGGAAGCTTTGCTGGGTTTTCTACCCCATGAGGGTTTCCCAGGATAAATCTCTGTCTCTTGTGTTTATGCTATGCTTGTTGTTTCTTCAGTGATCCTGTATATGCTGCTATTTTCTGTCTTAGCATATTGAATTCTAACATGGTATCAGAGCTAACCTGAAGGAAGACAAGGTATGGCACTAACGACACTTGCTTTACTTACGACAATTTGAAGGTTGGGGTTTTACATAGCAAAAACCAGTCATCGTAGCACTTTCGCTATAAATCCGTTTTGGCGAATTTTTCGGATCTGAAATTGTTACAAGACGAATATTAAATCTCCAGGCACCTTGTATCCAAAGGACAACCTCCAATTCGTTGTAATTTGAGATTTATGATCTGTACAATATAGGGTTTCTGCCTCTTCCAGATCTGAGTCAAAATCAGGTGACCTTGGGAAAAAGGTCATATCTTGGGCTAGGAAGCTCCAAATGCAATTTCGTAAAAGGTGACAGGTAGTACACAGTCTTTAATATCTCAGAAAACGTTTTCAGAGGCCGAAGTTGAACCAATGACACGTGGCACTCCGTACACGTTCGACATCCTGTATTATCCCATAAACAGGTCATGTTGCGACACTTGGCATAACTCTCTCTCAGAGAGTCCAATTGAGGTCAGACCTATCAGGATGGAAAGATAACAGGCCGAGCTACCTCAGGAAAGTTTTTCAGAGGCCGAAGTTCAAACGGTGACACGTGGGATGCCGTACAAGTTCGCTCTTCTATTTTATCCCAAAACAGGTCACATTGCGACATTTGACATAACTCTCTCTCAGAGAATCCAATTGAGGTCAGACCTGTCAGGATGGAAAGATAACAGGTCAGGTTATCTTAGAAAACTTTTTCAGACCCTGTGGATGGAAACTTTTGGAGTTACACCAGAAACAATCAGGTACATATTTTGTCAAAATAGAATTATTTTTGAGTACCTTCATTCATGGCTTCCAGAATTTAGGGCTTTGAAGAAAGTTGGAATTTTTGTAAACGGAGACCACGGCTGAATGCTACTCATCAAAATAGAAATTTAGAGACCAAGATCAGATTTTTTGGTTGGGCAGAAGGCTGGGCTTGATCAAACCCTAGTTCAGGACTTTGATCAGAAAAGTGGAAAATTAGGGCTTCTGTAAAAATGGGAATTTTTGAAATCTGTGACCATGGCTAGAAGCTCCTCAGAAAAATAGAAGCTTAGAGCTTTGGATCAAACATTTTGATTGGGCAGAAGAGTGGGATTCATCAAACCCCAGCTCAGGGTCATGTCCAGTGAATCCGGAAGTTTCAAAGGCAAAATTGAGGAGTGAAACTTTGCAATTTTCAAATTCTGAATATATCAGTTTGATCAGCTCATCAAGGTGCATATTTCTATCCTTTCGGAAGTTTGAAATTCAAAGTTTGAATTTTTTGGGGTTTCTCTGACAAACCCATATCCAGCTCTAGGTCCAGTTCTTGCAAATCAAGTGGATAGGGTTAATCCTAGAAGAAGATGGATTGGTCACCTGCATAAGTGAAGGAGTTCCTGTTTCAGAGGGAGATAAGGCTAAGGCTTTACATAAGGAGATTACAAGCGATCTCGACAGGTATGACTCATCGAGGTATGTTTTGAGATTTGTTCATGATTAAGTTTATGGTATGTTTGTATTCATGTTATTACGGTTAGTACAATATTGATTTTAGATTTGTTGTATCACCTTAACAAATTTATGAATGCATGATAGAAGATATTCATTGGTTAGGGTGTTGACACTTATGATTGTACTAATGCATTATGATGTTGTGTGAGGTTGATGTTGTCTGCTAACAAGATACAGGTACATCACAAAAGACAAATCAGGCTCCATGACCATGAAAACATGAAGACAAAGACTCATCCATAATCTTTGTTCTACTTACGAGGTATGTATGACTTTGTTATATTATGCTTAACCTATGAGACATGCAGGTTCTAGCTCAGGATCTCTAAATCATTGAAGAGATTGTTTAGGTATGTTGTACATAACCAAGTAGGTATACTAATCCAGGTATGTTTCCCATGAATCTTACCTTGTGTTAGGATCCCTTATATAAGTATACTTGGAATGATTGGTTATGCTTATTCATAAAGTTAGTAATCAAGGGATTATGCATATTATATCTTTTATCTTGATTGATGATATGCATGAGTAAAAGAAGACTTCCCTGAAATCTTGAATACTAATGTTTATTAACTATAATCATGAATATACATTTTCAAGATTATTTAGTACTATAATGTTTTGATAGCATTTAGAATATACTAATGAGTGTATGTTTGTGTATGAGATCATGAGGATGACTCTTGAGCATGCGCAGTGGTACAGAATGAATAGAAGTTCAAAAGACATACAGAAGATCAAGCGGGAGGCAGCCACACAAACATAAAAGATAAGTATTTGAGTTGTTATTTGAAATAGTAATGATATTGCCTGTAATAGGTTGTATGCATATTTGTATTCCTAGAATATATAATGCTGAGTGTAAACATTCATAGAGCATTGAACAGTATACAACTAATGTGCATATGTTTGGTAAGTTGGACAAACATTCCATTGTTGCTTGTCTAGAATGAAACCTCTTTGCTGACATGCCGAGAGCTGTGCACACTCTCGATAGTATGTTCTGGTAGAGATGGAAGGCATCTAGATATCCACTGTATGCATACAGGATATGGGAAAGTGTTGTGCCAAAGTATTGGTCAAATTAGTTGCATAACTATATAAATGATATCTGTATGCATAATAGGTTACCATGTCAATATGATTTGATGATTATGAAGTATTACTAATCCTGTACTTAATTTTGATTTGTAGGAAAGATCATGATGAATGATGAACACTGAACAAGCAATGGATGTTCAACAAGAAGATTTACAAATCAAACAAAATATAGAAGGCTCATGGCTAGAAGATTCTCTTAGAAAGAGGAAGAGAATCATGATGAAATGTTTGCTCCAAGTGGCTAAAATAAGACCATTCTCTTAATGGTGTAATTAAAGAAGAAGTGTGAATCAGGTTCTATATGGTTCCCAGGATCGATAATCAATTGATGAGCTTAATGATCACCATGGGTGATATGGATCTCAATCTTTGCTACAAGGTTGAATATGGCTTCTATACACATATGAGATGGATGCAAGAAGGAACTCACCACAGAGTTCGAATGATGTTGAGGCTCATATCAATAGACCCATCTGATGAGAGATGGCACAGATAGATGACTGTAGAAATGAAATTGAAAGATCTCAGATTGATGCATTACTTTCTAGGTCTAAAAGTATGGAAAGTGTCAGAAGGAATCTCTCTCAACTAGAGAAAGTATGCTGAGAAATCTTGAGAAGACTTGATATGTTGGAATGGCCACTCTTATGGATTCCAACTTGAAGCTGTTAGGAGATGACTCATCAGAGTTAGTGGATATAACTCTGTACAGTCAAATTATTGGGTCATTGATGTATCTAACATATACTAGGTTAGATATATGCTTTGTTGTGAACACCTTGAGTCAGTATCTAGTGGAAACTAGATGTGTTCACCCGATAGTTGCAAAGCATGTGATGAGGTACATAAAGGATACGATAGACTTTGATCTATGCTATCTTGGAGATCATGACTTTAGATGGCTAATCAGATGCTGGTTGGGAAGAAAGTGTATCAGACAGGAAGAACACATCAAGAGGATGTTATTGTCTGGGATTAACCATGATCTCGTGGTTTAGCTGGAAGCAGTCTAGTGTGGCTCTCAGCACAAGCAGAATATATGGCTGCTTGCTCTGCTAGTTGTGAAGAAGCTTGGCTTCAGGATTGGTTTGAATTAGAGATAGAACCAACTGTGATCCTATGTGACAAATCGAGTTGTATGAAGATGACAAAGAATCTAGTGTTCCATGATAAGTCAAAGAACATAGGGATCTAATAAGATATGATGCAGAAGGAACTAAAGTTTGAATTTGTAACAGGTTACTGATGTACTAACCAAATCTCTACCTCAAGTGAAGAAGTTACCAACATACTAACCAAACCTCTGTCTCGAGTGAAATTTGAATACTTCCGAGACAAGCTTGGTGTAGCTCAAAAGGACCCTCCTCGAAAGGGGGAGTAGTATAGTCACTGATGATGAGATTGTCTCATCGAACAACAAGGTCGATGATGAGGTAACCTGCTCTCTACACCTAGATACTTAGAAATATTTAGATTTAGGACTCGTATACTTAGAATACTTAGTTTTACTTATACATGCTTTTGATGTTATATGTATTAGTAAGAATACATGCTTTTGATGATAGATGTATTGGTGAGAATACATGCTTTTGATGATAAGAGGTATTGGTAAGAATACATACTTTTGATGACACATGTATTGCTTAATGTACTTGTATGGTTGAGGATACTTGTACTTGTATTGATGAGAATATATGTGGGGATTGTATCATCCTTGAACACATGTTCTAAAGTGAGCCGTAGATGTGAGGTCTCCGAAAATGAAGTCCTTAGTGGACAGGTAGGGATTGTATCATCCCTGGACTTCGGTCCCTGAATAGATCCGTAGATGTATGGTCTCCGAAAATGAAGTCCTTAGTGGACAGGTAGGGGATTGGATCATCCCTGGACTTTCAGTCCTAAAGAGAGCTGTAGACGTGACGTCTCCGAGAATGAAGTCCTTAGTGGACAGTTGAGGGGATTGGATCATCCCTGGACTTTCAGTCCTAAAGAGAGCCGTAGACGTGAGGTCTCCGAGAATGAAGTCCTTAGCGGACAGTTGAGGGGATTGGATCATCCCTGGACTTTCAGTCCTAAAGAGAGCTGTAGATGTGAGGTCTCCGAGAATGAAGTCCTTAGTGGACAGTTGAGGGGATTGGATCATCCCTGGACTTTCAGTCCTAAAGAGAGCCGTAGACGTGAGGTCTCCGAGAATGAAGTCTTTAGTGGACAGTTGAGGGGATTGGATCATCCGTGGACTTTCAGTCCTAAAGAGAGTCGTAGACGTATGGTCTCCGAGAAGTGGTGATTGTATCATCCTCGGACTTCGGTCCCTGAATTGATCCGTAGACGTATGGTCTCCGAGAAGTGGGGATTGTATCATCCCTGGACTTCAGTCCCTGAATTGATCCGTAGACGTGTGGTCTCCGAGAAGTGGGGATTGTATCATCCTCGTACTTCGGTCCCTGAATTGATCCGTAGACGTGTGGTCTCCGAGAAGTGGGGATTGTATCATCCCTGGACTTCGGTCCCTGAATTGATCCGTAGACGTGTGGTCTCCGAGAAGTGGGGATTGTATCATCCCCGGAATTCGGTCCCTGAATTGATCCATAGACGTGTGGTCTCCGAGAAGTGGGGATTATATCATCCCCGGACTTCGGTCCCTGAATCGATCCGTAGACGTGTGGTCTCCGAGAAGTGGGGATTGCATCATCCCTGGACTTCGGTCCCTGAATTGATCCGTATACGTGTGGTCTGCGAGAAGTGGGGATTGTATCATCCCCGGACTTCGGTCCCTGAATTGATCCATAGACGTGTGGTCTCCGAGAAGTGGGGATTGTATCATCCCCGGACTTTGGTCCCTGAATTGATCCGTAGACGAATGGTCTCCGAGAAAGTGATTTTTTTATAATGATGTGGTTACTTGTATCGGTATGGATACTTGTATTGATGATGTGGTTACTTGTATCGGTATGGATACTTGTATTGATGATGTGGTTACTTGTATCGGTAGGATACTTGTATTGATGATGTGGTTACTTGTATCGGTAGGATACTAGTATTGATGACGTGGTTACTTGTATCGGTATGGATACTTGTATTGATGATGTGGTTACTTGTATCGGTAGGATACATGTATTGATGACATGATTACTTGTATCAGTATGGATACTTGTATTGATGATATGTATACTTGTATTGGCATGAATACTTGTACTAATGATGTGGATACTTGTATTGTTATGGATACCTGTGTTGATGACGATGCTGATGATCGTGAGATGACGATGCTGATGATCGTGTGATGACGATGCTGATGATCGTGTGATGATGATGCTGATGATCGTGTGATGACGATGCTGATGATCGTGTGATGATGATGCTGATGATAGTGTGATGACGATGCTGATGATTGTGTGATGATGATGTTGATGATCGTGTGATGACGATGCTAATGATCGTGAGATGACGATACTGATGATCGTGAGGATCCAGATGTTGATGTTGTTGTAGCTGTTCGAGTGCTACAGAAGATAAAGACTCAGTACTGAAGATGTTGATGTGTTGATGTATATGTAACTTCGGAATGTATTTCACATATATGTATATTGTATTCCTATAGAGATGTTATTATTCCTCTATACGGAAGTGTCGTAACTTATACTTGATGGGTTATTAGACCACCTTGCTTGGGGTCGGCCCTGTATAAGTCATGTGGGTCAAAGGGTTATTAGACAACCCTATTGGGGGTCAGCCATGTGGGTCAAAGGGTTATTAGACCACCCTATTGGGGGTCGGCCCACTCATCATTATGTTATGTGGTTAAGTTCGAGCCTACATGAGTTAGGTAAAAAGGCAAGTCAAGTCAAGTATAAATAGAGTGCGGGAGGCACTCTATTTGCTCACTCACTTCTCGCACATGCACTCAAGGAGGAGTGGCGCACTTATGGAGGAGGAGGATCTGCTGCTAGGTTGTGTCTATCTCTTATGGTTGGTTGTATCATTTCTCTATCTATCTCTGAGGAAGTTATTGGGGTTTTTCACCTTTATGGTTTTCCCCAAGTAAACCTTTGTGTCTCTTGTGTGCTTGCATTATTGTCTCCATGATTGATATGCTGTAGATATGCTGTACATGTTGTTATCTCAGTTAAGATCCTAGATCAGATTGAAGTAAATTTTGAAAATTTAGCATGGTATCAGAGCTAGCCTGAAAGAAGGCATGATATGGCATGTATGACACTTGTTGCACTTATGATGCTAGGGCTTGATATAGCAAAAACCAGTCATCGTAGCACTTTCGCTATAAATCCGTTTTGGCGAATTTTTCGGATCTGAAATTGTTACAGGACAAATATTAAATCTCCAGGTACCTTGTGTCCAAAGGAAAACCTCTAATTCGTTTTACTTTGTGATTTATGATCTGTGCAATATAGGGTTTCTGCCTCTTCCAGATCTGAGTCAAAATCAGGTGACCTTGGGAAAAAGGACATAACTTTGGATAGGAAGCTCCAAATGAAATTTAGTAAAAAGTGACAGGTAGTACACAGACTGTACTATCCCAGAAAACGTTTTTAGAGGCTGAAGGTCAAACAGTGACATGTGACACGCCGTACAAGTTAGCTCTCCTGTATTATCCCAAAACAGGTCACGTTGCGACACTTGGCATAACTCTCTCTCAGAGAGTCCAATTGAGGTCAGACCTATCAGGATGGAAAGGTAACAGGACGAGCTATCTCAGAAAACTTTTTCAGAGGCCGAAGTGAAAACAGTGACACGTGGCACGCCGTACAAGTTTGCTCTCCTGTTTTATCCCAAAACAGGTCACGTTGCGACATTTGGCATAACTCTCTCTCAGAGAATCCAATTGAGGTCAGACCTATCAGGATGGAAATATAACAGGTCAGGCTATCTCAAGAAACTTTTTCAGACCCTGTGGATCAAAAATTTTGGAGTCACATCAGAAACAATCAGGTACATATTTCTGTCAAAATAGAATTATTTTGGTACCTTCATTCATGGCTTCCGGAATTTAGGGCTTTGGAGAAAGTTGGAATTTTTGTAATCGGAGACCACGGCTGGATGCTACTAATCAAAATAGAAATTTAGAGACCAATATCAGAATTTTTGGTTGGGCAGAAGGCCGGGCTTGATTAGACCCTAGTTCGGGACTTTGATCAGAAAAGTGGAAAATTAGGGCTTCTGTAAAAATGAGAATTTTTGCAATCTGTGACCACAGCTGGAAGCTCCTCAGAAAAATAGAAGCTTAGAGATTTGGATCAAAGCTTTTGATGAGGCAAAAGAGTGGGCTTCATCAAACCCCAGTTCAGGGTCACGTCCAGTGAATCCGAAAGTTTCAAAGGCAAAATTGAGGAGTGAAACTTTGCAGTTTTCAAATTCTGAATATACCAGTTTGATCATCTCATCAAGGCGCATATTTCTATCCTTTCGTAAGTTTGAAATTAAAAGTTTGAATTTTTGGGGTTTCTCTGACAAACCCATATCCAGCTCCAAGTCCAGTTCTTGCAAATCAAGTGGATTGGATTAATCCTAGAAGAAGATGGATTGATCATCTACATGAGTGAAGAAGTTCCTGTTTCAGAGGGAGATGAGGCTAAGGCCTTACATAAGAAGATTACAAGCGATCTCGACAGGTATGACTCATCGAGGTATGTTTCGATATTTGTCTATGATTAAGTTTATGGTATGTTTGTCTTCATGTCATTACGGTTAGTACAATTTTGATTTTAGATTTGTCATATCACCTTAACAAAATTATGAATGCATGATAGAAGATATTCATTGGTTAGGGTGTTGACACTTATGATTGTACTAATGCATTATGGTGTTGTATGAGGTTTATGTTGTCTACTAACATGAAAGGTACACCAAGAAAGACAAATCATGTTCTGGTCCAAGAACATATGATCATGATAACATGAGGACAAAGATTCATCCATTGTCATGGATCTCATAGAAGATCCATTTATGAGGTATGCATAACTTGGTTTTGTAATAGTTAACCTATAAGATATACATGTTACTAGCACAAGTCATTGAAGAAGAACAAGAAGACATCATGTGAGTATGTTAGACATAAATAGCTAGCATGCTAATCCAGGTATTTTTTTCCTATATCAAGATAGAATCCTACCTTGTGTTAGGATCTTATACTGTTGTTGATAATGATTATTCATGAAGTCATAGGTTTGAATAATCATGATTGTATGCATATTATGTTTCTTACCATAATTGATGATATGACTAACCAGAAGAATCATGATGGTATAGGTTTGAGTAATTACAGGTTTAGACATGTTATGTTTCTTATGATTTGACTAACCTTAAGAATTCTACATAAACCTTGAATGCTAATGCTTATTATTTTCTGTTTGAAATGATCATGACTATACATGCTTGAGATTATTGTGTTTTAATAGTATACTAATGAATGTATGATTTTTTATGAGATCACAAGGATAACACAATCATGATACTAATAAGCATGCATAGGAACCAAGGATGAATGTAAGTTCAAGGATAGGTAATCCAGGAAGCAAAGATCAAGAGGGAGCACACTCCAGTTGTTCCTGCAATAAAGCAAAGGAGCACACTTCAGTGGTTTATGCAAGGATGCATATATTCAGAGGGAGTTGACCATCTCTCTACATCCCACAACAGAAAGGTGTAGAAGAAGCTGCTTCAGATTAGGACTCCAACAGCTCCTGCAAGGAAGCGAAGACTCAGAGGGAGTCCACCCAACGAACAAACAAAGATAAGTATTTGAATTGTCATTTCTTAAATAATACTGTTCAATAATGTATATACTGATGTTCCTAGAATTAGGTTGTGTATTATGCATATTAGAATAATTGCATTGATGAACAGTATACTCCTAATATGCATGGGTAAGTGGCCTATGGCACTGTACAACATTCCATTGCTACTTATCTAGAATGAAACCTCTTTGCTGACATGTTGGGAGTTGTGCACACTCTTAACAATGTTCTAGTAGAGATTGGAAGGCATCTAGAAAGTTACGGAATATGGATAAATGTTGTATTGAAGCATTGGCTAAGATAATTGCATGACTGTATGGCATATTTCTTTATGTGTAAGAATTTGTTCTAAAAACTATGAGACATTTTCTAATC
The DNA here is from genome assembly GCA_027924585.1 of Larix kaempferi. Classification (NCBI taxonomy): domain Eukaryota; kingdom Viridiplantae; phylum Streptophyta; class Pinopsida; order Pinales; family Pinaceae; genus Larix; species Larix kaempferi. Next base: position 692,560 of record BSBM01001476.1, on the reverse strand, counting down.
ATGCAATTTAACTTGTTGTGTAGGAAAGATCGTATGCCATCTCCTACAAAAGAAGAACTACAACATTTTTTCCAGCAACAAAGATATCTATTGAAGATATTGAAGATATTGAAGTTCCCAGGATCTGGGATGAAGAAATGAAATGCCATGATCCGTCGATCATGAAGAAAGATGTTTGGGATGTAATCCCAAGACATGAAGGGAAGTTTGCTATGACTTCCAAATGGAACTATCAGATCAAGCATGTTGCAGATGGCAGCATTGAGAAATATAAAAGTGATGAAATAGAAGATACACCAGATGGATTCAAGACAGCTTCCTTGAATGGTGTAGTTGAAGAAGAAGTGTATGTGGAGCAGCCAATTGGTTCTGAGACATATGATAGGAAATCATATATGTGCAGAACTTGGTATGGTGAAGATAGATTGATTGCCGACACGCAGCGGAAGCTTACTACCGAGTTTGAGATGAAGAACTTGGGGATGATGCACTATTTGTTTTTGGCATGGAGGTGTGGCAAAGTGCAGATAGAATCTTCCTTGGACAAGGGAAGTATGCAGTAGAGATCCCAAAGAGGTTCGGGATGATGGATTGCAAGGCCATGGCATCAGGTGTGATCTCTTGGTTTAGCAGGAAGTAGTCCTGCGTAGCACTGAGTATAGCTGAGGCAGAGTATGTTGCAGCCTGTTCAGCTAGTTGTGAGACAGTATGGCTACGGAAGCTACTGTCTGGGTTATTTGATCTCTCGTTGGATGCTACTGGTATCTTCTGTAATAACCAGAGTTGTGTGAAGCTGTCCGAGAACCCAGTGTTTCATGACAGGTCGAAACACATAGAGATCAAATATCACTATATCAGGGATATGGTGCAGAGAGGAGCTGTGAAGCTCCTGTATGTTGCGACGGATGAGCAGATTGCAGATGTGCTAACGAAGCCACTAGCCAGGGTGAAGTTCGAGTACTTCTGAGAGAGGCTTGGCATTCTCCAAATCGAGGACACTTCGAGGAAGAAGTGAGGGACACATTTGCTGAAGCCATTCCAAGCATGTTGGAAGGAGGATCCTTCACATGGCTGTGGATGTAAGCGCTGGATAATGGGCATCAGGATGATGTTCTGGTTTCTGCTGGATATGATCAGTTGGATCATTTATGTATGTACGCATCATGTTGGATGTTGGATATGATCAGTTGGATCATTTATGTATGTACGCATCATGTTGGATGCTGGATATGATCAGTTGGATCATTTATGTATGTACGCATCATGTTGGATGTTGGATATGATCGGTTGGATCATGTGTATGTATTTTGTATGAACGCATCATGTTGGATGCTGTTGGATACATTGTGTGGATCATGTATCTTTGTATGATCAGGTAGATCATGGATGCTGATGGATACATTGTGTGGATCATGTATCTTTGTATGATCAGGTAGATCATGTATGTTGATGGATACATTGTGTGGATCATGTATCTATGTGTGCATCAGATGGATGCATTGTATGATCAGGATGATCGTGGATGACGAGCTTCTCCAGATGACATGCAGCAGGATGTTGCAGTGATGATGATGAGTATCAGATGATACTTTGTGGCCGTGGATCAGGTTGTGCAGTAAAGCATGTAATTTGTGCCCTGGGAGATTTGCAGATCGTCTTTCGAGGTTTTGCCTATGGCATGTAATTCAGTGCCCTGGGACATCTGGCAAATGTTCTTGCGAGGTTTTGATTGGGAGGACATGTAATTTGTGCCCTGGGAGATCTGCAGATAGTCTTTCGAGGTTTTTCCTATGGCATGTAATTCGGTGCCCTGGGATATCTGGCAGATGCTCTTGCGAGGTTTTGTCCTATGGCATGTAATTTGCTCCTGGGAGATCTGGACAGGATGAAAAAGGCCTCATATGCTTCAGCCAGGTTTTGCCATGACCACATGTAATTTGCTCCTGGGAGATCTAGACAGGATGAAAAAGGCCTCAGATGCTTCAGCCAGGTTTTGTGGTGGACCACATGTAATGTGCTCCTGGGAGATCCGACAGGTAGAGCTATGTGCTCGTAACAGCCTGGGATGCTTCAGCCAGGTTTTGTGGTGAGATCACATGTAATGTGCTCCTGGGAGATCCGACAGGTAGAGCCGCGTGCTCGTAACAGCCTGGGATGCTTCAGCTAGGTTTTGTGATGGGTCACATGTAATGTGCTCCTGGGAGATCCTACAGGTAGAGCTGTGTGCTCGTAATAGCCTGGGATGCTGCAGCCAGGTTTTGTGACGCACGTAATAAGTCCTGAGGATTCCACAGTATGGCCAGTGATGATGAAGACCTGCAGGTGGTGGGCCTACATCCAGTATGAAAAAGGATTGGCTCTGTAGAACTTCCTATGATGAGTAGATTCAGAGATTGATTGAGATAGCAGCAGCAGTGACGATGATGATGACTCGATGACGATTATCCAGTGACGATGATCCAGAGAAGATGACTTGTGCTAGAAGAACTGTGCTGAGAAATACCTTCCTAGTTAAGAGGGAGTGTTGATGTATATGTAACTTCGGAATGTATTTCACATATATGTATATTGTATTCCTATAGAGATGTTATTATTCCTCTATACGGAAGTGTCGTAACTTATACTTGATGGGTTATTAGACCACCTTGCTTGGGGTCGGCCCTGTATAAGTCATGTGGGTCAAAGGGTTATTAAACCACCCTATTGGGGGTCGACCATGTGGGTCAAAGGGTTATTAGACCACCCTATTGGGGGTCGGCCCACTCATCATTATGTTATGTGGTTAAGTTCGAGCCTACATGAGTTAGGTAAAAAGGCAAGTCAAGTCAAGTATAAATAGAGTGTGGGAGGCACTCTATTTGCTCACTCACTTCTCACACATGCACTCAAGGAGGAGTGGCGCACTTATGGAGGAGGAGGATCTGCTGCTAGGTTGTGTCTATCTCTTATGGTTGGTTGTATCATTGCTCTATCTATCTCTGAGGAAGTTATTGGGGTTTTTCACCTTTATGGTTTTCCCCAAGTAAATATTTGTGTCTCTTGTGTGCTTGCATTATTGTCTCCATGATTGATATGCTGTAGATATGTTGTACATGTTGTTCTCTCAGTTAAGATCCTAGATCAGATTGAAGTAAATTCTGAAAATTTAACCTGATGTTCCAGTAATAAAGATGTTCCAGTAACTGCTTGAGTTACTGATGATGTTGAGAAAGCTTCCAATGATTTATAGATGTATCATGTATGATGTTGATGACTCCTTGCTCGTGCAGATACTGTTATAATATCCTTCTCGTTAAGGGGGAGTGTTGATATATTGTAACTTCAAAGAATATTATATTTGTACTTTATTATTCCAGAGATGTTTCATTCCTCTGTGAAGATCTTATTGTATATCCGGAGATGTTTATTCCTCCGTTGGAATGTGGTAACTCGGGTTATTAGACTTCCCTAGTGGGGGTCGGCCCTGTATGTGTTATGTGGGTCAAAGGGTTATTAGACCACCCTAGAGGGGTCATCCCAGTTAGTTGTAGTGGGGTATTTAACCCATTGGTTAAATACGAGCCTACGTGTACCTGTGTAAAATACATGTCAGTGTAGTGTATAAATAGAGGAGGTGTGTTCCTCATTTGGCACACTCACTCACTTGAGGATAGCGAACTTGTGGAGGAGAGGTCTGCTATTGTGGAAGAGGAGATCATGTCTCAGGGTTTCATCTTTGTATATTGCTGGTCATCTATATTGAGGAAGCTTTGCTGGGTTTTTTACCCCATGAGGGTTTCAAAGGATAAATCTCTATCTCTTGTGTTTATGCTATGCTTGTTGTTTCTTCAGTGATGCTGTATATGCTGCTATTTTCTGTCTTAGCATATTGAATTCTAACACAAACTATGCACATTCTATGTAATAACGACTTTCTATAGTTTGCGGATGCGTCCGGAAATAAGAAAAGCTTACTTCCCCCCTTTTTTAAATTCACAGCTTCTAGAAGGTTTACATGATTTCTTAAAAAACATGAGTTTTTAGAAAATGTCATTTATTTCATAAATGGAATCAACAAAGTATGCACATTCTACGTCATAACGACTTTCTATAGTTTGTGCATGCGTCCAGAAATAAGAAAAGCTTACTTCCCCCCGTCTTTTAAAATCACAGCTTCTAGAAGGTTTACATGATTTCTTAAAAAAAATGAGTTTTTAGAAAATGTGATTTATTTCATAAAAGGAATCAACAAAGTATGCACATTCTACATCATAACGACTTTCTATAGTTTGCGCATGCGTCCGGAAATAACAAAAGCTTACTTCCCCATATTTTTAAAATCACAGCTTCTTGAAGGTTTACATGATTTCTTAAAAAACACGAGTTTTTAGAAAATTTCATTTATTTAATAAATGGAATCGCCAAAGTATGCACATTCTACGTAATAACGACTTTCTATAGTTTGCGCATGCGTCGGGAAATAAGAAAAGCTTACTTCCGCCTGTTTTTTAAAATCACAGCTTCTAGAAGGTTTACATGATTACTTAAAAAATGCAAGTTTTTAGAAAATGTCATTTATTTCATAAATCGAATCAACAAAGTATGCACATTCTATGTCATAACGACTTTCTATAGTTTGTGCATGCGTCTGGAAATAAGAAAAGCTTACTTCCCCCCGTTTTTTAAAATCACAGCTTCTAGAAGGTTTACATGATTTCTTAAAAAAAATGAGTTTTTAGAAAATGTGATTTATTTCATAAAAGGAATCAACAAAGTATGCACATTCTATGTCATAACGACTTTGTATAGTTTACGCATGCGCAAACTATGCACATTCTACGTCATAACGACTTTCTATAGTTTGCGCATGCGTCCGGAAATAAGAAAAGCTTACTTCCGCCAATTTTTTAAAATCACAGCTTCTAGAAGGTTTACATGATTTCTTAAAAAACATGAGCTTTTAGAAAATGTGATTTATTTCATAAATGGAATCAACAAAGTACGCACATTCTATGTCATAACGACTTTGTATAGTTTACGCATGCGCAAACAATCCACATTCTACGTAATAACGACTTTCTATAGTTTGCGAATGCATCCGGAAATAAGAAAAGCTTACTTCCCCCCATTTTTTAAAACCACAGCTTCTAGAAGGTTGACATGATTTCTTAAAAAACAAGAGTTTTTAGAAAATTTCCTTTATTTCATAAAAGGAATCAACAAAGTATGCACATTCTATGTCATAACGTCTTTCTATAGTTTGCACATGCCTATGGAAATAAGAAAAGCTTACTTCCCCCTGTTTTTTAAAATCACAGCTTCTAGAAGGTTTACATGATTTCTTAAAAAAAACGAGTTTTTAGAAAATGTGATTTAGTTCATAAAAGGAATCAACAAAGTATGCAAATTCTACGTCATAACGACTTTCTACAGTTTGCGCATGCGTATGGAAATAAGAAAAGCTTACTTCCCCCCGTTTTTTAAAATCACAGCTTCTAGAAGGTTTACATGATTTTTTAAAAAACACGAGTTTTTAGAAAATGTGATTTATTTCATCAATGGAATCAACAAAGTATGCACATTCTATGTCATACCGACTTTGTATAGTTTACGCATGCGCAAACTATGCACATTCTACGTCATAACGACATTCTATAGTTTGCGCATGCGTCCGGAAATAAGAAAAGCTTACTTCCGCCAGTTTTTTAAAATCACAGCTTCTAGAAGGTTTACGTGATTTCTTAAAAAACACAAGTTTTTAGAAAATGTAATTTATTTCAGAAATGGAATCAACAAAGTATGCACATTCTATGTCATAACGAATTTCTATAGTTTGCGCATGCGTCCGGAAATAAGAAAAGCTTACTTCCGCCAGTTTTTTAAAATCACAGCTTCTAGAAGGTTTACATGGTTGCTTAAAAAACACGAGTTTTTAGAAAATGTGATTTATTTCATCAATGGAATCAACAAACTATGCCCATTCTACATAATAACGACTTTCTATAGTTTGCGAATGCGTCTGGAAATAAGAAAACCTTACTTCCCCCCGGTTTTTAAAATCACAGCTTCTAGAAGGTTTACATGATTTCTTAAAAAACACGAGTTTTTAGAAAATGTCATTTATTTCATAAATGGAATTAAAAAATTATGAACATTCTATGTCATAACGACTTTGTATAGTTTGCGCATGCGCAAACTATACACATTCTATGTAATAACGACTTTCTAAATTTTGCACATGCGTCCGGAAATAAGAAAAGCTTACTTCCCCCCTTTTTTTAAATTCACAGCTTCTAGAAGGTTTACATGATTTCTTAAAAAACACTAGTTTTTAGAAAATGTGATTTATTTCATCAAATGGAATCAACAAAGTATGCACATTCTACGTCATAACGACTTTCTATAGTTTGTGCATGCGTCCGGAAATAAGAAAAGCTTACTTCCTCCCGTCTTTTAAAATCACAGCTTCTAGAAGGTTTACATGATTTCTTAAAAAAAATGAGTTTTCAGAAAATGTGATTTATTTCATAAAAGGAATAAACATAGTATGCACATTCTACATCATAACGACTTTCTATAGTTTGCGCATGCGTCCGGAAATAAGAAAAGCTTACTTCCCCCCGTTTTTTAAAATCACAGCTTCTAGAAGGTTTACATGATTTCTTAAAAAGCACGAGTTTTTAGAAAATTTCATTTATTTAATAAATGGAATCGCCAAAGTATGCACATTCTACGTAATAACGACTTTCTATAGTTTGCGCATGCGTCGGGAAATAAGAAAAGCTTACTTCCGCCTGTTTTTTAAAATCACAGCTTCTAGAAGGTTTACATGATTTCTTAAAAAACGCAAGTTTTTAGAAAATGTCATTTATTTCATAAATCGAATGAACAAAGTATGCACATTCTATGTCATAATGATTTTCTATAGTTTGTGCATGCGTCTGGAAATAAGAAAAGCTTACTTCCCCCCGTTTTTTAAAATCACAGCTTCTAGAAGGTTTACATGATTTCTTAAAAAAAATGAGTTTTTAGAAAATGTGATTTATTTCATAAAAGGAATCAACAAAGTATGCACATTCTACATCATAATGACTTTCTACAGTTTGCGCATGGGTATGGGAATAAGAAAAGCTTACTTCCCCTCGTTTTTTAAAATCACAGCTTCTAGAAGCTTTACATGATTTCTTAAAAAACACGACTTTTTAGAAAATGTGATTTATTTAATAAATGGAATCAACAAAGTATGCACATTCTATGTCATAACGAATTTGTATAGTTTACGCATGCGCAAACTATGCACATTCTACGTCATAACGACTTTCTATAGTTTGTGCATGCGTCCGGAAATAAGAAAAGCTTACTTCCGCCAATTTTTTAAAATCACAGCTTCTAGAAGGTTTACATGATTTCTTAAAAAACACGAGATTTTAGAAAATGTGATTTATTTCATAAATGGAATCAACAAAGTATGCACATTCTATGTCATAACGACTTTGTATAGTTTACGCATGTGCAAACAATGCACATTCAACGTAATAACGACTTTCTATAGTTTGCGAATGCGTCCGGAAATAAGAAAAGCTTACTTCCCCCCGTTTTTTAAAACCACAGCTTCTAGAAGGTTTACATGATTTCTTAAAAAACAAGAGTTTTTAGAAAATTTCATTTATTTCATAAAAGGAATCAACAAATTATGCACATTCTATGTCATAAATACTTTCTATAGTTTGCGCATGCTTATGGAAATAAGAAAAGCTTACTTCCCCCTTTTTTTTAAAATCACAGCTTCTAGAAGGTTTACATGATTTCTTAAAAAACACGAGTTTTTAGAAAATGTGATTTATTTCATAAATGGAATCAACAAAGTATGCACATTCTATGTCATAACAACTTTCTATAGTTTTCGCATGCGCAAACTATGCACATTCTACGTACTAACGACTTTCTATACTTTGCGTATTCGTCCGGAAATAAGAAAAGCTTACTTCACACAGTTTTTTAAAATCACAACTTCTAGAGGGTTTACATGATTTCTTAAAAAACACGAGTTTTTAGAAAATGTGATTTATTTCATAAAAGGAATCAACAAAGTATGCACATTCTACGTCATAACGAATTTCTATAGTTTGCGCATGCGTATGGAAATAAGAAAAGCTTACTTGCCCCCGTTTTTAAAATCACAACTTCTAGAAGGTTTACATGATTTCTTAAAAAACACGAGTTTTTAGAAAATGTGATTTATTTCATAAATGGAATCAAAAAACTATGAACATTCTACATAATAACGACTTTCTATAGTTTGCGCATTCGTCCGGAAATAAGAAAACTTACTTCCCCCCGTTTTTTAAAATCACAGCTTCTAGAAGGTTTACATGATTTCTTAAAAAACACGAGTTTTTAGAAAATGTCATTTGTTTCATAATTGGAATCAACTAAGTATGAACAAACTATGTCATAACGACTTTTTTATCATTTGCGCATGCGCAAACTATTCACATTCTACGTAATAACGACTTTCTATAGTTTGCGCATGCGTTCGGAAATAAGAAAAGCTTAGTTCCCCCCGTTTTTTAAAATCACAGCTTCTAGAAGGTTTACATGGTTTCTTAAAAAAAACGAGTTTTTAGAAAATAGGATTTATTTCATAAAAGGAATGAACAAAGTATGCAAATTCTACGTCATAACGACTTTCTATAGTTTGCGCATGCGTATGGAAATAAGAAAAGCTTACCTCCCCCCGTTTTTTGAAATCACAGCATCTAGAAGGTTTACATGATTTCTTAAAAAACACGAGTTTTTAGAAAATGTCTTTTATTTAATAAATGGAATCAACAAAGTATGCACATTCTACGTAATAACTACTTTCTATATTTTTCCCATGCGTCCGGAAATAAGAAAAGCTTACTTCCCCCTGGTTGTTAAAATCACAGCTTCTAGAAGGTTTACACGATTTCTTAACAAACACGATTTTTTAGAAAATGTCATTTATTTCATAAATGGAATCAACAAAGTATGCACATTCTATATCATAACGACTTTCTATAGTTTGTGCATGCGCAAACTATGCACATTCTACGTACGAACGACTTTCTATAGTTTGAATATTCGTCCGGAAATAAGAAAAGCTAACTTCACCCCGTATTTTAAAATCACAACTTCTAGAAGGTTTACATGATTTCTTAAAAAACCCGAGTTTTTAGAAAATGTGATTTATTTCATAAATGGAATCAACAAAGTATGCACATTCTATGTCATAACGACTTTCTATCATTTTCGCATGCGCAAACTATGCACATTCTACGTACTAACGACTTTCTATAGTTTGCGTATTCGTCCGGAAATAAGAAAAGCTTACTTCACCCCGTTTTTTAAAATCACAACTTCTAGAAGGTTATCATGATTTCTTAAAAAACACGAGTTTTTAGAAAATGTGATTTATTTCATAAATGGAATGAACAAAGTATGCACATTCTAAGTCATAACGACTTTCTATAGTTTTCGCATGCATCCGGAAATAAGAAAAGCTTACTTCCCCCCGTTTTTTAAAATCACAGCTTCTAGAAGGTTTACATGATTTCTTAAAAAACATGAGTTTTTAGAAAATGTGATTTATTTCATAAATGGAATCAACAAAGTATGCACATTCTACGTAATAACGACATTCTATAGTTTGCGCATGCGTCGGGAAATAAGAAAAGCTTACTTCCCACCGTTTTTTAAAATCACAGCTTCTAGAAGGTTTACATGATTTCTTAAAAAACACGAGTTTTTAGAAAATGTGATTTATTTCATAAATGGAATCAACAAAGTATGCACATTCTACGTCATAAAGAATTTCTAAAGTTTGCTAATGCGTCCGGAAATAAGAAAAGCTTACTTCCCCCCGTTTTTTAAAGTCACAGCTTCTAGAAGGTTTACATGGTTTCTTAAAAAACACGAGTTTTTAAAAAATGTGATTTATTTCATAGATGGAGTCAACAAAGTATGCACATTATACGTCATAACGTCTCTCTAAAGTTTGCTAATGCGTCCGGAAATAAGAAAAGCTTACTTTCCCCCGTTTTTTAAAGTCACAGCTTCTAGAAGGTTTACATGATTTCTTAAAAAACTTGAGTTTTTAGAAAATTTGATTTATTTCGTCAATGGAATGAACAAACTATGCACATTCTACGTAATAACGACTTTCTATAGTTTGCGAATGCGTCCGGAAATAAGAAAAGCTTACTTCCCCCCGGTTTTTAAAATCACAGCTTCTAGAAGGTTTACATGATTTCTTAAAAAAAATGAGTTTTTAGAAAATGTGATCTATTTCATAAAAGGAATCAACAAAGTATGCACATTCTACGTCATAACGACTTTCTAAAGTTTGCGCATGCGTCCGGAAGTAAGAAAAGATTACTTCCGCTAGTTTTTAAAAATCACGGCTTCTAGAAGGTTTACATGATTTCTTAAAAACCACAACTTTTTAGAAAATGTGATTTATTTCATAAATGGAATCAACAAAGTATGCACATTCTATGTCATAACGAATTTCTATAGTTTGCGCATGCGTCCGGAAATAAGAAAAGCTTAATTCCCCCCGTTTTTTAAAGTCACGGCTTCTAGAAGTTTTACATGATTTCTTAAAACACATGAGTTCTTAGAAAATGTGATTTATTTCATAAATGGAATCAACAAAGTATGCACATTCTACGTCATAACGACTTTCTAAAGTTTGCACATGTGTTCGGAAATAATAAAAGCCTACTTCCCCTCGTTTTTTAAAATCATAGCTTCTAGAAGGTTTACATGATTTCTTAAAAAAATGAGTTTTTAGAAAATGTGATTTATTTCATAAAAGGAATCAACAAAGTATGCACATTCTACGTCATAACGACTTTTTTTAGTTTGCGCATGCGCAAACTATGCACATTCTAGCTAATAACGACTTTCTATAGTTTGCGCATGCCTCCGGAAATAAGAAAAGCTGACATTCCCCCTTTTTTTAAATTCACAGCTTCTAGAAGGTTTACATGATTTCTTAAAAAACAAGAGTTTTTAGAAAATCTGATTTATTTCATAAATGTAATCAACAAAGTATGCACATTCTACGTCGTAACGACTTTCTATAGTTTGCGCATGCGTCCGGAATTAAGAAAAGCTTACTTCCCCTAGTTTTTTAAAATCACAGCTTCTAGAAGGTTTACATGATTTATTAAAAAAAACGAGTTTTTAGAAAATGTGATTTATTTAATAAAAGGAATCAACAAAGTATGCACATTCTACGTCATAACGACTTTGTATAGTTTGCGCGTGTGCGAACTGTGCACATTCTAGGTAATAACAACTTTCTATAGTTTGTGTATGCGTCCGGAAATAAGAAAAGCTTACTTCCCCAGTTTTTTTAAATTCACAGCTTCTAGAAGGTTTACATGATTTCTTAAAAAACACGAGTTTTTAGAAAATGTGATTTATTTCATAAATGTAATCAACAAAGTATGCACATTCTATGTCGTAACGACTTTCTATAGTTTGTGCATGCGTCCGGAAATAAGAAAAGCTTACTTCCCCCCATTTTATAAAATCACAGCTTCTAGAAGGTTTACATGATTTCTTAAAAAACATGAGTTTTTAGAAAATGTGATTTATTTCATAAAAGGAATCAACAAAGTATGCACATTCTACGTCATAACGACTTTCTATAGTTGGCGCATGCATATAGAAAAAAGAAAAGCTTACTTCCCCCCGTTTATTAAAATCACAGCTTCTAGAAGGATTACATGATTTCTTAAAAAACATGAGTTTTTAGAAAATGTGATTTATTTCATAAATGGAATCAACAAAGTATGCACATTCTAGGTAATAACAACTTTCTATAGTTTGCGTATGCGTCCGAAAATAAGAAAAGCTTACTTCCCCACTTTTTTTAAATTCACAGCTTCTAGAAGGTTTACATGATTTCTTAAAAAAAATGAGTTTTTAAAAAATGTGATTTATTTCATAAAAGGAATCAACAAAGTATGCCCATTCTACGTCATAACGACTTTCCACAGTTTTCACATGCGTATGGGAATAAGAAAAGCTTACTTCCCTTGGTTTTTTAAAATCACAACTTCTAGAAGGTTTACATGATTTCTTAAAAAACACGAGTTTTCAGAAAATGTGATTTATTTCATAAATGGAATCAACAAAGTATGCACATTCTATGTCATAAGGACTTTGTATAGTTTACGCATGTGTAAACAATGCACATTCTACGTAATAACGACTTTCTACAGTTTGCGCATGCGTATGGAAATAAGAAAAGCTTACTTCCCCCCGTTTTTTAAAATCACAGCTTCTAGAAGGTTTACGTGATTTTTTTAAAAACACGAGTTTTTAGAAAATGTGATTTATTTCATCAATGGAATCAACAAAGTATGCACATTGTATGTCATACCGACTTTGTATAGTTTACGCATGCGCAAACTATGCACATTCTACGTCGGAACGACAGTCTATAGTTTGCGCATGCGTCCGGAAATAAGAAAAGCTTACTTCCGCCAGTTTTTTAAAATCACAGCTTCTAGAAGGTTTACATGATTTCTTAAAAAACACGAGTTTTTTGAAAATGTGATTTATTTCATCAATGGAATCAACAAACTATGCCCATTCTACGTAATAACGACTATCTATAGTTTGCGAATGCGTCAGGACATAAGAAAAGCTTACTTCCCCCCATTTTTTAAAATCACAGCTTCTAGAAGGTTTACATGATTTCTTAAAAAACACGAGTTTTTAGAAAATGTCATTTATTTCGTCAATGGAATTAAAAAATTATGAACATTCTATGTCATAACGACTTTGTATAGTTTGCGCATGCGCAAACTATGCACATTCTATGTAATAACGACTTTCTATAGTTTGCGCATGCGTCCGGAAATAGAAAAGCTTACTTCCCCCCTTTTTTTAAATTCACAGCTTCTAGAAGGTTTACATGATTTCTTAAAAAACACGAGTTTTTAGAAAATGTGATTTATTTCATAAATGGAATCAACAAAGTATGCACATTCTACATCATAACGACTTTCTATAGTTTGCGCATGCGTCCGGAAATAAGAAAAGCTTACTTCCCCCCGTTTTTTAAAATCACAGCTTCTAGAAGGATTACATGATTTCTTAAAAAACATGAGTTTTTAGAAAATGTGATTTATTTCATAAATGGAATCAACAAAGTATGCACATTCTCCGTAATAACGACTTTTTATAGTTTCCGTATGCGTCCGGAAATAAGAAAAGCTTAATTCAAACAGTTTTTTAAAATGATAGCTTCTAGAAGGTTTACATGATTTCTTATAAAACACGAGTTTTTAGAAAATGTGATTTATTTCATAAATGGAATCAACAAAATATGCACATTCTACGTCATAACGACTTTCTATAGTTTGCGAATGCGTCCGGAAATAAGAAAAGCTTACTTCACCCCGTTTTTTAAAATCACAGCTTCTAGAAGGTTTACATGATTTCTTAAAAAACACGAGTTTTTAGAAAATGTGATTTATTTCATAAATGGAATCAACAAAGTATGCACATTCTATGTCATAACGAATTTCTATAGTTTTCACATGCGCAAAGTATGCACATTCTACGTACTAACGACTTTCTATACTTTGCGTATTCGTCCGGAAATAAGAAAAGCTTACTTCACACAGTTTTTTAAAATCACAACTTCTAGAGGGTTTACATGATTTCTTTAAAAACACGAGTTTTTAGAAAATTTCATTTATTTCATAAAAGGAATCAACAAAGTATGCACATTCTACGTCATACCGACTTTCTATAGTTTGCGCATGCGTATACAAATAAGAAAAGCTTACTTTCCCCCGTTTTTTAAAATCACAACTTCTAGAAGATTTACATGATTTCTTAAAAAACATGAGATTTTAGAAAATGTGATTTATTTCATAAATGGAATCAACAAACTATGAACATTCTACATAATAACGACTTTCTATAGTTTGCGCATTCGTCCGGAAATAAGAAAACCTTACTACCCCCCATTTTTTAAAATCACAGCTTCTAGAAGGTTTACATGATTTCTTTAAAAACACGAGTTTTTAGAAAATGTCATTTGTTTCATAATTGGAATCAACAAAGTATGAACAAACTATGTCATAACGACTTTTTTATCATTTGCGCATGCGCAAACTATGCACATTCTACGTAATAACGACTTTCTATAGATTGCGCATGCGTCCGGAAATAAGAAAAGCTTACTTCCCCCCGTTTTTTAAAATCACAGCTTCTAGAAGGTTTACATGGTTTCTTAAAAAAAACGAGTTTTTAGAAAATGTGATTTATTTCATAAAAGGAATGAACAAAGTATGCAAATTCTACGTCATAACGAATTTCTATAGTTTGCGCATGCGTATGGAAATAAGAAAAGCTTACCTCCCCCCGTTTTTTAAAATCACAGCATCTAGAAGGTTTACATGATTTCTTAAAAAACACGAGTTTTTAGAAAATGTCTTTTATTTAATAAATGGAATCAACAAAGTATGCACATTCTACGTAATAACTACTTTCTATATTTTTCCCATGCGTCCGGAAATAAGAAAAGCTTACTTTCCCCTGGTTGTTAAAATCACAGCTTCTAGAAGGTTTACACGATTTCTTAACAAACACGAGTTTTTAGAAAATGTAATTTATTTCATAAATGGAATCAATAAAGTATGCACATTCTATATCATAAAGACTTTCTATAGTTTGCGCATGCCCAAACTATGCACATTCTACGTGCGAACGACTTTCTATAGTTTGAATATTCGTCCGGAAATAAGAAAAGCTAACTTCACCCCGTTTTTTAAAATCACAACTTCTAGAAGGTTTACATGATTTCTTAAAAAACACGAGTTTTTAGAAAATGTGATTTATTTCATAAATGGAATCAACAAAGTATGCACATTCTATGTCATAACGACTTTGTATCATTTTCGCATGCGCAAACTATGCACATTCTACGTACTAACGACTTTCTATAGTTTGCGTATTCGTCCGGAAATAAGAAAAGCTTACTTCACCCCGTTTTTTAAAATCACAACTTCTAGAAGGTTTCCATGATTTCTTAAAAAACACGAGTTTTTAGAAAATGTGATTTATTTCATAAATGGAATCAACAAAGTATGCACATTCTAAGTCATAACGACTTTCTATAGTTTTCGCATGCGTCCGGAAATAAGAAAAGCTTACTTCCCCCGGTTTTTTAAAATCACAGCTTCTAGAAGGTTTACATGATTTCTTAAAAAACATGAGTTTTTAGAAAATGTGATTTATTTCATAAATGGAATCAACAAATTATGCACATTCTACGTAATAACGACATTCTATAGTTTGCGCATGCGTCGGGAAATAAGAAAAGCTTACTTCCCCCCGTTTTTTAAAATCACAGCTTCTAGAAGGTTTACATGATTTCTTAAAAAACACGAGTTTTTAGAAAATGTGATTTATTTCATAAATGGAATCAACAAAGTATGCACATTCTACGTCATAACGACTTTCTAAAGTTTTCTAATGCGTCCGGAAATAAGAAAAGCTTACTTCCCCCCGTTTATTAATGTCACAGCTTCTAGAAGGTTTACATGGTTTCTTAAAAAACACGAGTTTTTAGAAAATGTGATTTATTTCATAGATGGAATCATCAAAGTATGCACATTCTATGTCATAACGACTTTCTAATGTTTTCTAATGCGTCCGGAAAAAAGAAAAGCTTACTTCCCCCCATTTTTTAAAGTCACAGCTTCTAGAAGGTTTACATGATTTCTTAAAAAACATGAGTTTTTAGAAAATTTGATTTATTTCATCAATGGAATCAACAAACTATGCACATTCTACGTAATAACGACTTTCTATAGTTTGCGAATGCGTCCGGAAATAAGAAAAGCTTACTTCCCCCCGGTTTTTAAAATCACAGCTTCTAGAAGGTTTACATGATTTCTTAAAAAACACGAGTTTTTAGAAAATATAATTTATTTCATAAATGGAATTAAAAAAGTATGAACATTCTATGTCATAACGACTTTGTATAGTTTGCGCATGCACAAACTATGCACATTCTAGGTAATAGTTTGCGCATGCGTCCGAAAATAAGAAAAGCTTACTTCCCCCCTTTTTTTAAATTCACAGCTTCTAGAAGGTTTACATGATTTCTTAAAAAAAAGGAGTTTTTAGAAAATGTGATTTATTTCATAAATGGAATCAACAAAGTATGCACATTCTACGTCATAACGACGTTCTAAAGTTTGCGCATGCGTCCGGAAATAAGAAAAGCTTACTTCCGCCAGTTTTTTAAAATCACAGCTTCTAGAAGGTTTACATGATTTCTTAAAAAAAATGAGTTTTTAGAAAATGTGATTTATTTCATAAATGGAATCAACAAAGTATGCACATTCTATATCATAACGACTTTCTATAGTTTGCGCATGCATCGAGAAATAAGAAAAGCTTACTTCCCCCCGTTTTTTAAAATCACAGCTTCTAGAAGGTTTACATGATTTCTTAAAAAACACGAGTTTTTAGAAAATGTGATTTATTTCATAAATGTAATCAACAAAGTATGCCCATTCTATGTCGTAATGACTTTCTATAGTTTGCGCATGCATCCGCAAATAAGAAAATCTTACTTCTCCCAGTTTTTTAAAATCACAGCTTCTAGAAGGTTTACATGATTTCTTTAAAAAAAAGAGTTTTTAGAAAATATGATTTATTTAATAAAAGGAATCAAGAAAGTATGCACATTCTACGTCATAACGACTTTGTATAGTTTGCGCATGTGCAAACTGTGCACATTCTAGGTAATAACAACTTTCTATAGTTTGCGTATGCGTCCGGAAATAAGAAAAGCTTACTTCCCCACTTTTTTTAAATTCACAGCTTCTAGAAGGTTTACATGATTTCTTAAAAAACATAAGTTTTTAGAAAATGTTATTTATTTAATAAATGGAATCAACAAAGTATGCACATTCTACGTCATAACGACTTTCTATAGTTTGCGCATGCATCCGGAAATAAGAAAATCTTACTTCCCCCCGTTTTTTAAAATCACAGCTTCTAGAAGGTTTACATGATTTCTTAAAAAAAAC
Source organism: Larix kaempferi (assembly GCA_027924585.1). NCBI lineage: Eukaryota > Viridiplantae > Streptophyta > Pinopsida > Pinales > Pinaceae > Larix > Larix kaempferi. Next base: position 675,485 of record BSBM01001476.1, on the reverse strand, counting down.
GAGTTTTTAGAAAATGTGATTTATTTCATAAAAGGAATGAACAAAGTATGCAAATTCTACATCATAACGATTTTCTATAGTTTGCGCATGCGTATGGAAATAAGAAAAGCTTACTTCCCCCCGTTTTTTAAAATCACAGCTTCTAGAAGGTTTACATGATTTCTTAAAAAACACGAGTTTTTAGAAAATGTCTTTTATTTAATCAATGGAATCAACAAAGTATGCGCATTCTATGTAATAACGACTTTCTATAGTTTGCCCATACGTCTGGAAATAAGAAAAGCTTACTTCCCCTTGTTTGTTAAAATCACAGCTTCTAGAAGGTTTACACGATTTCTTAACAAACACGAGTTTTTAGAAAATGTCATTTATTTCATAAATGGAATCAACAAAGTATGCACATTCTATGTCATAACGAATTTCTATAGTTTGCGCATGCGTCCGGAAATCAGAAAAGCTTAATTCCCCCTGCTTTTTAAAGTCACGGCTTCTAGAAGTTTTACATGATTTCTTAAAAAACATGAGTTTTTAGAAAATGTGATTTATTTCATCAATGGAATCAACAAAGTATGCACATTCTACGTCATAACGACTTTCTAAAGTTTGCGCATGTGTTCTGAAATAATAAAAGCTTACTTCCCCCCATTTTTTAAAATCACAGCTTCTAGAAGGTTTAGATGATTTCTTAAAAAAATGAGTTTTTAGAAAATGTGATTTATTTCATAAAAGGAATCAACAAAGTATGCACATTCTACGTCATAACGACTTTCTATAGTTTGCGCATGCGTTTGGAAATAAGAAAATCTTACTTCCCCCCTTTTTTTAAAATCACAGCTTCTAGAAGGTTTACATGATTTCTTAAAAAACACGAGTTTTTAGAAAATGTGATTTATTTCATAAATGGAATCGACAAAGTATGCACATTCTAAGTCATAACGACTTTCTATAGTTTGCGCATGCGTCCGGAAATAAGAAAAGCTTACTTCCCCTCTTTTTTTAAATTCGAAGCTTCTAGAAGGTTTACATGATTTCTTAAAAAACATGAGTTTTTAGAAAATGTGATTTATTTCATAAATGTAATCAACAAAGTATGCACATTCTACGTCGTAACGACTTTCTATAGTTTGCGCATGTGTCCGGAATTAAGAAAAGCTTACTTCCCCCAGTTTTTTAAAATCACAGCTTCTAGAAGGTTTACATGATTTCTTAAAAAAAAATGAGTCTTTAGAAAATGTGATTTATTTAATAAAAGGAATCAACAAAGTATGCACATTCTACGTCATAATGACTTTCTATAGTTTGCGCATGCGTATGGAAATAAGAAAAGCTTACTTCCACCAGTTTTTTAAAATCACAGCTTCTAGAAGGTTTACATGATTTCTTAAAAACCACAAGTTTTTAGAAAATGTGATTTATTTCATAAATGGAATCAACAAAGTATGCACATTCTATGTCATAACGACTTTCTATAGTTTCCGCATGCGTCCGGAAATAAGAAAAGCTTAATTCCCCCCGTTTTTTAAAGTCACGGTTTCTAGAAGTTTTACATGATTTCTTAAAAAACATGAGTTTTTAGAAAATGTGATTTATTTCATAAATGGAATCAACAAAGTATGCACATTCTACGTCATAACGACTTTCTAAATTTTGCGCATGTGTTCGGAAATAATAAAAGCTTACTTCCCCTCGTTTTTTAAAATCACAACTTCTAGAAGGTTTACATGATTTCTTAAAAAAATGAGTTTTTAGAAAATGTGATTTATTTCATAAAAGGAATCAAAGAAGTATGCACATTCTACGTCATAACAACTTTTTATAGTTTGCGCATGCGCAAACTATGCACAATCTAGCTAATAACGACTTTCTATAGTTTGCGCATGCGTCCGGAAATAAGAAAAGCTGACATTCTATGCACAGCTTCTAGAAGGTTTACATGATTTCTTAAAAAACACGAGTTTTTAGAAAATGTGATTTATTTCATAAATGTAATCAACAATGTATGTACATTCTACGTTGTAACGACTTTCTATAGTTTGCGCATGCGTCCGGAAATAAGAAAAGCTTACTTCCCCTAGTTTTTTAAAATCACAGCTTCTAGAAGGTTTACATGATTTTTAAAAAAAAATGAGTTTTTAGAAAATGTGATTTATTTAATAAAAGGAATCAACAAAGTATGCACATTCTACGTCATAATGACTTTCTATAGTTTGCGCATGCGTATGGAAATAAGAAAAGCTTACTTCCCCCCGTTTTTTAAAATCACAGCTTCTAGAAGGTTTACATGATTTCTCAAAAAACACGAGTTTTTAGAAAATGTGCTTTATTTCATATATGGAATCAACAAACTATGCACATTCTACGTAATAACGACGTTCTATAGTTTGCGAATGCGTCCGGAAATAAGAAAAGCTTACTTCCCCCCGGTTTTTAAAACCACAACGTCTAGAAGGTTTACATGATTTCTTAAAAAACACAATTTTTTAGAAAATGTCATTTATTTCATAAATGGAATCAAAAAAGTATGAACATTCTATGTCATAACGACTTTGTATAGTTTGCGTGTGTGCAAACTGTGCACATTCTAGGTAATAACAACTTTCTATAGTTTGCGTATGCGTCCGGAAATAAGAAAAGCTTACTTCTCCACTTTTTTTAAATTCACAGCTTCTAGAAGGTTTACATGATTTCTTAAAAAACACAAGTTTTTAGAAAATGTTATTTATTTCATAAATGGAATCAACAAAGTATGCACATTCTACGTCATAACGACTTTCTATAGTTTGCGCATGCATCCGGAAATAAGAAAATCTTACTTCCCCCCGTTTTTTAAAATCACAGCTTCTAGAAGGATTACATGATTTCTTAAAAAAAACGAGTTTTTAGAAAATGTGATTTATTTCATAAAAGGAATGAACAAAGTATGCAAATTCTACATCATAACGATTTTCTATAGTTTGCGCATGCGTAAGGAAATAAGAAAAGCTTACTTCCCCCCGTTTTTTAAAATCACAGCTTCTAGAAGGTTTACATGATTTCTTAAAAAACACGAGTTTTTAGAAAATTTCTTTTATTTAATAAATGGAATCAACAAAGTATGCACATTCTACGTAATAACGACTTTGTATAGTTTTCCCATGCGTCCGGAAATAAGAAAAGCTTACTTCCCCCTGTTTGTTAAAATCACAGCTTCTAGAAGGTTTACACCATTTCTTAACAAACACGAGTTTTTAGAAAATGTCATTTATTTCATAAATGGAATCAACAAAGTATGCACATTCTATGTGATAGCGACTTTCTATAGTTTGCGCATGCGCAAACTATGCACATTCTACATACTAACGACTTTCTATAGTTTGAATATTCGTCCGGAAATAAGAAAAGCTTACTTCACCCCGTTTTTTAAAATCACAACTTCTAGACGGTTTACATGATTTCTTAAAAAACACGAGTTTTTAGAAAATGTGATTTATTTCATAAATGGAATCAACAAAGTATGCACATTCTATGTCATAACGACTTTGTATCATTTTCGCATGCGCAAACTATGCACATTCTACGTACTAACGACTTTCTATAGTTTGCGTATTCGTCCGGAAATAAGAAAAGCTTACTTCACCCCGTTTTTTAAAATCACAACTTCTAGAAGGTTTACATGATTTCTTAAAAAACACGAGTTTTTAGAAAATGTGATTTATTTCATAAATGGAATCAACAAAGTATGCACATTCTACGTCATAACGACTTTCTATAGTTTGCGCATGCGTATGGAAATAAGAAAAGCTTACTTGCCCCAGTTTTTTAAAATCACAACTTCTAGAAGGTTTACATGATTTCTTAAAAAACACGAGTTTTTAGAAAATGTGATTTATTTCATAAATGGAATCAACAAACTATGAACATTCTATGTAATAAAAACTTTCTATAGTTTGCGCATTCGTCCGGAAATAAGAAAAGCTTACTTCCACCAGTTTTTTAAAATCACAGCTTCTAGAAGGTTTAGATGATTTCTTAAAAAAAATGAGTTTTTAGAAAATATGATTTATTTCATAAAAGGAATCAACAAAGTATGAACATTCTACATGATAACGACTTTCTATAGTTTTCGCATGCGCAAACTATGCACATTCTACGTAATAACGACTTTCTATAGTTTGCGAATGCGTCCGGAAATAAGAAAAGTTTACTTCACCCCATTTTTTAAAATCACAACTTCTAGAAGGTTTACATGATTTCTTAAAAAACACAAGTTTTTAGAAAATGTTATTTATTTCAAAAATGGATTCAACAAAGTATGCACATTCTACGTCATAACGACTTTCTATAGTTTGCACATGTGTCCGGAAATAAGAAAAGCTTATTTCCCCCCGTTTTTTGAAATCACAGCTTCTAGAAGTTTACATGATTTCTTAAAAAACACAAGTTTTTAGAAAATGTGATTTATTTCATCAATGGAATCAACAAATTATGCACATTCTACATAATAATGACTTTCTATAGTTTGCGCATTCGCCCGGAAACAAGAAAAGCTTACTTCCCCCCGTTTTTTAAAATCACAGCTTATAGAAGGTTTACATGATTTCTTAAAAAACAGGAGTTTTTAGAAAATGTCATTTGTTTGATAAATGGAATCAACAAAGTATGAAAAAACTATGTCATAACTACTTTGTATCATTTGAGCATGCGCAAACTATGCACATTCTACGTAATAACGACTTTCTAAAGTTTGCGCATGCGTCCGGAAATAAGAAAAGCTTATTTCCCCCCTTTTTCAAAATTCACAGCTTCTAGAAGGTTTACATGATTTCTTAAAAAACACAAGTTTTTAGAAAATGTGATTTATTTCATAAATGGAATCAACAAAGTATGCATATTCTACGTAATAATGACTTTCTATAGTTTGCGCATGCGTCCGGAAATAAGAAAAGCTTACTTCCCCCCGTTTTTTAAAATCATAGCTTCTAGAAGGTTTACATGATTTCTTAAAAAACACGAGTTTTTAGAAAATGTGATTTATTTAATCAATGGAATCAAAAATTTATGCACATTCTACGTAATAACGACTTTCTATAGTTTGCGCATTCATCCGGAAATAAGAAAACCTTACTTCCCCCCGTTTTTTAAAATCATGGCTTCTAGAAGGTTTACATGATTTCTTAAAAAACATGAGTTTTTAGAAAATGTCATTTGTTTCATAAATGGAATCAACAAATTATGAACAAACTATGTCATAACGACTTTTTTATCGTTTGCGCATGCGCAAACTATGCACATTCTACGTAATAATGACTTTCTATAGTTTGCGCATGCGTCTGGAAATAAGAAAAGCTTACTTCCCCCCGTTTTTTAAAATCACAGCTTCTAGAACGATTACATGATTTCTTAAAAAACATGAGTTTTTAGAAGATGTGATTTATTTCATAAATGGAATCAACAAAGTATGCACATTCTATGTAACAACGACTTTCTATAGTTTCCGCATGTGTCCGGAAATAAGAAAAGCTTAATTCAACCAGTTTTTTAAAATCATCGCTTCTAGAAGGTTCACATGATTTCTTAAAAAACATGAGTTTTTAGAAAATGTCATTTATTTCATAAATGGAATCAACAAAATATGCACATTCTACATCATAACGACTTTCTATAGTTTGCGCATGCGTCCGGAAATAAGAAAAGCTTACTTCCCCCCGTTTTTTAAAATCACAGCTTCTAGAAGGTTTACATGATTTCTTAAAAAAAAAGAGTGTTTAGAAAATGTGATTTATTTTATAAAATAATCAACAAAGTATGCACATTCTACGTCATAACGACTTTCTACAGTTTGCGCATGCGTATGGAAATAAGAAAAGCTTACTTCCCCCCATTTTTTAAAATCACAGCTTCTAGAAGGTTTACATGATTTCTTAACAAACACGAGTTTTTAGAAAATGTAATTTATTTCATAAATGGAATCCACAAAGTATGCACATTCTGTGTCGTAATGACTTTCTATAGTTTTCGCATGGGCAAACTATGCACATTCTACGTAATAAAGACTTTCTATAGTTTGTGCATGCGTCCGGAAAGAAGAAAAGCTTACTTCACCCCGTTTTTTAAAATCACAACTTCTAGAAGGTTTACATGATTTCTTAAAAAACACGAGTTTTTAGAAAATGTGATTTATTTCATAAATGGGATCAACAAAGTATGCACATTCTATGTGATAACGACTTTGTATAGTTTACGCATGCGCAAACTATGCACATTCTATGTAATAACTACGTTCTATAGTTTGCGGATGTGTCCGGAAATAAGAAAAGCTTACTTCCGCCAGTTTTTTAAAATCACAGCTTCTAGAAGGTTTACATGATTTCTTAAAAAACACGAGTTTTTAGAAAATGTGATTTATTTCATAAATGGAATCAACAAAGTATGCACATTCTACGTCATAACGACTTTAGAAAGTTTGCGCATGCATCTGGAAATAAGAAAAGCTTACTTCCGCCAGTTTTTTAAAATCACAGCTTCTAGAAGGTTTACATGATTTCTTAAAAAAAATGAGTTTTTAGAAGATGTGATTTATTTCATAAAAGGAATCAACAAAGTATGCACATTCTACGTCATAACGACTTTCTATAGTTTGCGCATGCGTATGGAAATAAGAAAAGCTTACTTGCCCCCGTTTTTTAAAATCACAGCTTCTAGAAGGTTTACATGATTTCATAAAAAACATGAGTTTTTAGAAAATGTGATTTATTTCATAAATGGAATCAACAAAGTATGCACATTCTATGTCATAACGACTTTCTATAGATTGCGCATGAGTGAGTTCATGAGTGAGTATGACTTTGGTATCTCTTACATCAAAGGAAAGGAGAATGTGGTGGCAGATGCTCTTAGCCGAAGGCCAAGACTTTTCTCCTTAATTCCCTTGAAGGTGGACTTGAGGGAAAGAGTACTAGGACAACTATTGGGCGATAGTTGGTACCTAAAAGTAACCTCAGCTATTCAAAATGGAAAGGAACAAGAATTGAAGTATGATGGATACCATCTTGAGGAAGATGGATTGTTGCGGTATCAGGAAAGGATGTATGTCCCTAAGGAAGGTGATATCAGGGAAACGATCCTTGGAGATGCCCATAGATCACATTACTGTGCGCACCCAGGGGTGAAGAAGATGTATACTGACATGAAGAAACTCTTCTTCTTGCCAGGTATGAAGATGGATGTAGTGGATTTTGTTTCGAAGTGCCTTGAGTGTCAACAAGTTAAGGCAGATCACCATCACCCGGCCGGTCTCCTACAACCGCATGATATTCCTATGACTAAATGGGAAGTCATTTCCATGGACTTCATTGTAGGATTACCACTCACATCTCTGAGACATAATGCTATTTTGGTGGTAGTCGACAAACTGACCAAAAGTACTCACTTCATTCCAGTCAGAGACACCTAAAATGTGATAGATGTGGCAAAGGTATTCATAAATGAGATTGTACGTCTTCATGGAGTTCCTAAAATGATAATCTCTGATAGAGACCCTAAGTTCACCTCCAGATTTTGGACAAGCATGCAGTCAGCATTAGGGACACAGTTGAACTGAAGCTCAGCTTATCACCCCGAGATAGATGGACAGACAGAGAGGGTGAATCAAGTGATGGAGGACATGCTTAGGATGTATGTTATGGATCAACAGACCCAGTGGGAGAAATATCTTCCTTTAGTGGAGTTTGCATAAAACAATAGTCATCACAGCTCCATTGGTATGCCGCCATATCAGGCATTGTATGGGAGGCCGCGCAGGACACCACTCAGTTGGGACAGGTTAGAGGATCGAGTTTTAATTGGGCCTAAATTGATTCAGGAAATGGAGGAGCAAGTGTTACAAATTAGGCAGCGGCTGAAGGAAGCACAGGATAGGCAAAAGAGTTACGCTGATGCACACAGATCAGATAGAACTTATGAAGTAGGGGATCGGGTATTTATTCGCATCAGACCAAATAAAAGTACCATTCGGTTTGGGAAGGGTACCAAGTTGTCACCTCACTTTATAGGTCCATTTGAGGTTCTTGAGAAAATCGGACCAGTTGCTTATCGTCTCGCGCTGCCACCCCACTTGCATAAAACTCATAATGTATTTCATGTTTCTGTATTACGACATTACATAGCTGATGAGACTCACAAAATTCATTGGAAGGAATTGCAGGTCTCGGACGAGGGAACCTTCAAGGTCGAACCATCACGTATACTTGATCGTAGGGTTCGACAGCTCCGTAGCCGCCATGTGGACCAAGTTAAGGTCCAATGGGACAAGTATAGCCCAGGGTCTGCTACCTGGGAGGATGCAGATACCATGCGTCGAGATGTTCCCTCACTATTTTGACCATAACTTCGGGACGAAGTTTCCCGAAGGGTGGGTGTATGTAACGCCCATATTTTGATTAGGCATATTTATCAGTTAGACACACCATACTTTATTTCCTTATATATTATGTTGAACTCAACTCGACTGAGTAAACTATATTACGATATGATGGACCTCATTATATGATGTTACTTTGTTTTATGATTTCACCATGATTATGATGTTACTATGATAGGTGGTTATGATGTCATGATTATCATATGATTTCTTTATTTTACGATTACAGTATATTTTTATATGTTTTCAGTGATGAAATGTGAAATATATGATTCGGTACGTGGATACCATCTTCTTATATGAATTATTGAAGCGTTATATGTCATAGGCATCTATGATGAGCTAAAAATGTTGCATGAAGTAAAATGATTTTTGATAGCATGGATCAATTGGCGATCAATGGGAAATGTTTTCTATAAATTTGTATTTTGCAAAATACTACCCTACAGGACACAAGGGCTATGGGATAGCCAGTTACTTGATCTGATATAAATTGGAAAGGAAAAACATGTTCATACAGTAAACCTTAGCAGCCAAAATGATGATACGATAACACAAACTGATAATCCCGATAGCAGCAAAGTATGAGTTGATAAGGGCGTAGGCCCAGTATGTTGAGAGGGATGGATGTGTTTCCCACCCTATGTTTCCATGAGACCCGAGGTCGTGGGAGGGCCGTGCTGAGAAACGCTCCCCATGTTGTTGTGATGACGATGGTCGAATGCCTGCTAGGGGAGGATAGGTCCGCTGTTCAGCCGACGCTATCTCTCTCAAGTTCTATGTGATCAGATCGGTGAGTCCGACATCCACTTTTGTACTAGCAGAGGAAGGATAGGGAGGATGCTGGATGTAGGTTATGATGGGAGGATGTGTTAGTTAGCACTGTTGAGGGTTTAGTATTCCTTGATTCCGAGTTAGTGGTAGTAGGTACCCTTCCTTGTACATGATTGATTAAACTAATGTAAAGATAAAGATAATGATGTAAAATCGTAAAGAACTAACTGTTAAATAACTGAGAATGTTGAAGTAATTGTACTATATATATTATGTTTGTTCTTCTACATGGGGGTAAATACTACCATTAGTTAGCAGGTATGCATAGGCGGGATGGGGTTTGTCTATAGTACATTTATGATCTTTGCATACGCTCGCCACGCGTGCACACCTTGCACATGTACACTAGTAGCGATATACAAACACTTAACATATTGAATAAATGTATAAGTTTTCATAAGTAATTAGGTTAATCATGCATTGACCGAATTCAGATAATGAATATAAAGTTATTTAAGATGTGTAAAACAAGTCAATTAAGCTATGTATTACTCATTGGTAAACATCGTGATATACAATCGAGACAAGTGTCACCAGTTAACATTGTCGTCTGAGAATTGTTGTAAATAAGGTAATGGCACTGTCTAATTAATTAGTAAGATTGTTTAAGCACTTAAGGGTGCTTTGTTTAGAAGAACGACGATACTATGTAGATGTTAGGGTACTCATGTGATAAACAAATGATGTAAAATACATCTTTAGTAAATTCACCATTATTATTACCTTATGGGGATTTAATTAATATTATTACTTAAAATTTATTTTGAATATTACTACCCATGTCATAACAATTGCAAAATAGATAAAATGTAAATATTGATTAATGAATGATTAGAATGTGATTATTTTACATTTCTAAAATTAGACATAATAGGATAACAATTTTTGGAATGAACGTGATGTGATGGAAAATGGGTTATTACTATTTAATTATTCAATATGAATCGTAGAATTTAAATCTCAAGATGAGTGATCTCGACGGATAAGGTAGACCCTTAAGACACACCATGTCCAAGTTGAAAGAGGTCAACTATTTATATAATATTTTATTAATTACCTTAATAACAATAAATACAAGGTTTGGTGAATAGATTTGTAATTAATAAACCTTGTCCCGAATGGATAACCTTTGGGTGATAATTCCCACCGTAATAAATACTTACGACCGTCAATCCAAAACCAAATAAATTTTCCATGAGAGTAATTAATTATACATTTTTATAAAGAACCGTGTATGAATGAACTGGTGATAGGAGTAAATGTTGAGGGGCTCGAGAGGGGGATTTTGGGGCGGTGGAGTAAGCCCAAGATCTTCTCGAGGAAGGGAAAGTATATAGAGGGGGAGAGCTTGGAGTAAAAGGGGGAGGTTTTTTTTGGGAAGAAAAGAAGATTGGAGAACAGAAAGTTTGGAGAACAGAAAGGTTTTGAGAACAGAAAGGTTTTGAGAACTGAAGAAAAAACTGCTCTCGGGATTATCGGATTGTGGGCTCGGGGGCTTGGAAATCCTTTGATTTCCAAGGGCCAACAAGATAATAGCTGGTCAGTAGGGTGGACACTTCATTTTGGCTGTCTAAGAGGTTATACAACCTGCTACAACCTACGGTTAGCATCAGCATCAGGTAATTTCCTTGTTATTTACGTTATTTGATTATTATGCTAAAACTTACTGTAAACATGCATAACTTGCTATTTACTGATTTACTAAGTTGTGAAACATATTCTTATGCTGGAACATGATTATTGAAAAGAAAATAATGATATGTTTGTTTATTTTAAATTACGAATGTAAGGTTGATGAAAACACGACAATACACTAAATATCATTTAGACACATAGTAATTGTTAGAAATTTACTCCCATACACTTGATAAAGTTTAATACGTAGAAAATGAACTCTGAAATTTTACTTAGTGCTCTGCTGTAAAAAACCAGAGCACTACAGATGGTATCAGAGTGAGGTTCAAACACTTTGACCTCACGGCCTTTCCATGTGAGAAGGAAACAAAGGTAGACTTAACAACACCAAACGTGTTCGCAATAAAAAAAAAAATCTATAGCATCTAGACCGTGTGTCAGACTGTAGAGTACCTGCATGAAACATAAAATGAGTAAGAGAAGTTGAACTTAACATACCGGTAGAAACAATGAATTAATTATCTACTACCCACAGTCAAATTTTAAGAATCACGAGCACAAACACGTAAGTCAAATTTAAACTACTGGTTCAAGTTGGAAGATCACACTCTAATGAAAATTATCTCTATATTCTTATTTAGTGAAACAGTCTAATATTATTCATCAGAGTCATAATCTACCCTCGACTAAAAACTCTAAGTTACCCAAGGGCTCTACCCTAGATGGCTTAGATCACTCAAACGTTTAAACATGAGTTTTACGTGCCAATTAAGGTTCAAGGTAATTTCATCAAAACAATTCAAGGTTGCGCCCTAGATGGCAGAGAAATTTAATTTTATTTTTTGCGACAGAGTCTAGTCTACGCCCTCACTTCTTAGCTTACACCGAGCTTGAAAACTAAAATAGCTTTTTATAAAATTTATTTGCAGAGTTTAGGGGGATGCACCCCTCTGTTGAGAGCTGGTGCTCTTGTTTATTGCCACAAGGTTATTTGCAGAGAGCTGGGCTGCACCCCCTCATAATTTAGCTCACACTGAGTTTAGAATAACAAATATAGCATTCAAGGGCGGACAAAGATATGGAAACGCCCTCTCACGCTGAGTTCAAACATAAAGACAATATAATGGAAACAAAAAAAAAAACAAAAACAAAAACAAAAAGAGAAATGAAATGTCTACAATAAAGTTGAAAAATCATAAATAAATAAAATAATAATAACAATACCGAAATATCGAGGAATAAGCCTCGATCGCAGAGATCGAAATACAACAACCTACATAGTGATTCGATACCAGTAAGCTTACAAACATGCTATCAGTGTGATAAGGAGAATAGTGCCAACCAAGAAGTTCTTAACCAGACAAGCAAAACACCGGAATTCATTAGGGATTTCGATAACTAAAAAAAAAAACCTTCGGTAAAAGTATGATCCTACTGCCATTCCTAAATCTAAGGGAGTTTGTAACTGCAAAACTCGGCTTAGTGGTCTCCGTTTAGAGCGCTCCTGCATTTATAATCTTCAATGGTTTGCATGGATAAACAGTTTGAGGGTTCACGTAGCTTATGAAAGATAAAGGTACGAGTGTTAAGTATCACCTCCAATCGCTAAGGCAGAGAAAGGACTTAGATCAGCTTAACCCTACGTTTTCAATCAGAGATTTAACATATATAATAGTGTTCAACAAATAACTTAATTCAAAAAGCTTTTGCAGTGATCGAAACCGAGACACCTGAAACCAGTGAGGTATAAAACGCATTCAGGAGTGAGAACAGGTCAGACAGAGATTGATTCTGTAATTTAAACACCCGATCAAAATGTGACCACGGGCCACATCCTTAATGGAAGGTTACTCGACTGGCTGCAGACCTACAATAGCAACGACTGGCCATCTTTGGAACAAGGCTTTAAGGCAGACAAAGGAAATACAAACCCATTAGCTTGACTATCACATGAATATGTTAAAAATAGGAAATCAAGCTCTCGAATAGCGATCCTCTCCAGCTTGATCAAAAGAAACAACGATGCTGAAAGTTTAAGGAAATCGGGTTGGCCCAAGGTAGAGACACATAACTCTAGGAATCTGATCAAAATTTGAAGACTTCACCGAACGTCGAGAGTTATGCGGAGATTTATATAAAATAAAACTACAATTTACCTCCAGTCGGCGCAAATGGAAACCCTCGGTTCTGAACTTCTCTGCTGAAGGTATGGAAGGACGCTGCCTCCCATCACAAACCAACCCGTAATTAGAACTCAGTAGCGACCTTTAGTTTTGCCCTGACGTGATGTCCTTTCCCTCTGGGTTGAGCTGGGGGATGCCGCTCTCAGAACAAAACAATAAAGAGGGGAATAACACTAAGCCGTAACAAATAAATTTTCTGTAATGTCTGAAACTAAAATGCAAAAGCCAGGAAATGAATACGCTGTAAACGCCTTAGAGCATGATTATTTTTGAGGAAAATAGAAAAAGGTGAAACCCTAGCCCAGCTTCAGAAAAGATATATCGGGCCTAGCCCAGATGCTCAGCAACGACAGCCTTCAAAGTAACCATCAGCCAAGCCCGAAGGGAAACACGCATCATCCAAGCGCCCAAGGCCAAAGCTTTCCTCATTGTTACCAGAGCGTTACCAGCAGAGTTACCAGCAGCCAGCCAAGTCAAAAGAGCTCCCATGAACCACCAATACAGCCAAGCGCCTAGTTCGCCCAAGAGCATATCTTCTTTTTTCTCTCACTTACGAACCTGAACCTCCTCATGTTGATCAAACGTTCTTAAGGAACCCATAGCTCCACCACGCCTAGCAGCCGAGTTCGGCAGGAGTTGCAGAGCGGAACAAATCTGGGAAAAGAGGGGAAGAAATGGCCGCGTCTTGGGGATTGACCCTATTTAGGGTTTCCCCCACTTTCCCAGGGCGGTGGGTTGCTTGGAGAGACCACGTGCCCTCCATGCTTACTCGCTCCTTTAACGGTAGTGATCTAGGTGGAGAGGCCGCCCTCCTTGCATGGCAGTGAGAGGCCGCGTGGCGTTCAAGCCTTCAGACATAGGAAGGTGTAGGGCTAGGTTTAAACCGTAGCATTAAGGGGATTCTATTTTTATATGGTTTGTAAATCCATGTTCTATTTTTATATAGTTTGTAACTATAGGTTATATTTGTATATAGTTGTAAAAGTATATATATGTTTGTAAAAAAAATATATATATAGGAGGTTATGATATATGTTGTATTAAAGTTTAAATTTAATGCTTTATATTCTCATAAAATATATGTTTTATAAAAATTTAAATTTATTCATATTTTGTTAGAGTATATGAAATAAATAAATAAAAATAAAAATAAAAAAATTAATTTTTTTTTTATAACATATGTTGTTAAAATATATGTTTTATAGAAATTTTAATTTTTAGTAGTAAACTTAACTATGATTGGTTGAGGGTTAACCATTAATGTTAATAAGGTTAATGTAAATTAGGTTATTTAGATTAAGGGGGTAACATTTAAAGTTAACAAAGAAATAGATATTAAAAATTTTGCCGAGATTTCAACTCCTAGTCGAAGGGATGAGAGAGACCCGAAATCTCAAAAACAAGACATCGTTAAGATCAGCATGATGAGCTGAACACCATGACAAAAATTGTTTAGTAAAAATGACTGTAGATTTTACTGCGCTAATCCTGACAATTTGTTATCTCATGATGCAAGTTATTTCTTACGCATAAGTATAAAGTATGAATACTTACATTTTAGTTCCGCGTGTATTTGATTGAACAACTAAGGATATGATTTTATTGCAATAACACAGGAACTATCATGGTAACAACACGCAGAGGTCGAGGTCGGGGTCAAGGTCGACCACCGTCACCGCCACCTCCACCACCGTCGTCGCCGCCAACACCGCCACAACCAACCTCAACACCAGAAATGCAGATCATAATGAGGTCTTTTGAGGCTATTATGACCACGATGAACAGGCAGTCGGAAAGGGCCGTCGAGGTGGAAACCACTCAAGTGAGTCGAGAGAACTCTGAAAGGGCACATGGCCCAAGACTCGAACCGCTTCAGGACATATCGAGGGAGTTGCAAAAGATAAAGGTTCCAGAGTTTTCAGGAGGACGACCCGGTAAGCATGCCGAAGCATGGCTGGAAGGCATGAAGAGATGCTTTGCATTGAATGAGTACACATCTAGTTCCAAGGCTAGGATGGCCGTCTTTCAGCTTAAAGGTGATGCTTTGAATTGGTGGTCAGACCTCGAGAAGTAGTTGCACCTTACTCCTCTTACAACTTCTTGGGAACTATTTGAGGAGAGGTTCCACATGAAGTATTTGCCAAATTATTACAAGGAAGAACAGGCAGGTGCACTCCATGCCTTAGTACAGGGAGACAAGATGATGGAGGAGTATGAATCTCGATTTATGGAACTGGTAAAATATGTTCCTTACCTTGATGCAGATGATTGTCAAGTAGAGTGTTTTGTGTATGGACTTAACTACAAGATTAGAGCTGCGGTGTGGATGTGGAAGCCAACTTCAGCTGCCATGGCAGTTGAGTATGCTCGTTATGCAGCGGATATGTCAGATGGAAAAGGGGGTAGTAAGTTGACAGGAACCAATCAGTATGTTTTAGGGAAGGCGTCACGTCCTTACTTCAGGGGAGGACAATCTAGACCTCCTCCTTACGGTAACAGGTTCACACCGAGGGGTAATACTTCAGTTAACTCAATCTCGCAGGCATCGTCCGCAACCCACCAAAGCCAGGGACGTACACATGGAAGTTCCTATAGAGGAGCAAGGGGTTTTAGAGGAACCAGGGGAAGGAACTCATCTCAGAGGATTCCTCTGAGCAACATGCAAGCCCCTCCCAATCTCTCTTGTTGGGGATGCGGAGGTCCTCATTTCCAACGAGACTGTCCCAAGGGTCAGTCAAGCAGCAGGCACAAGGGAGGAAAAGCACCCATGGATAGTTGGGGTAACAGTCATCGGATTCATGCAGCGGTTCATAACCACCAAGCAGAACATCAGTCTACCGTAGTAGAATCCACTGGTAATGTAAACAATGTCAAACTTAAAATTTTGTTTGATCCAGGAGCAACTGATAGTTTTATTTCACCATTTGCATTAGATAAATGTGGGTTGGCAGCCTACGAGCACGATGATTTCAAACTAGTTGAAATGGCTTCAGGAGCTAAGCAAACAGTAGGTCTTAAAGTGAGAAGTTGTGAGGTTGACTTGGGAGTGTGCACCACTAAGTTGGATGCTTATGTCACCAATTTGGGGACTTATGACCTCATTATTGGCATGGATTGGTTAGAAGACCATAGATCTTTCATAGACTGCTATGCAAAGAAGGTGTTGTGCCTCGATGACAAGGGAAGGACAATTCAAATCCAAGGCTTGAAGAGGAAGGTATCCCTCCGTTTCATCTCTATGGTGAAAGCTAAGCGGTGCCTAAGACAGGGATGCCAGTTGTTTGTAGTGGAGGCCGTGAGCGATAGTAAAGGACCTTCCTTGAATTCTTACCCAGTACTTTCCGAGTTCAAGGATGTCTTTCCGAAGGAATTGCAAGGACTACCTCCAGAAAGAGAGCTCGATTTCACAATCGAACTAAAACCTGGTGCAGAACCTATCTCAAAAACTCCGTATAGAATGACAACTCCAGAGCTCCGTGAGTTACAGATCCAGTTAAAAGAGTTGCTAGATTTGGGACTGATTAGACCTAGTATCTCGCCATGGGGAGCACCAGTGATCTTCGTTAAGAAGAAGGATGGATCCCTGCGACTGTGCATAGATTACAGAGATTTGAACAAAGCCACAGTAAAGAACAGGTATCCCATACCAAGAATTGATGACCTCTTTGATCAAATGAAAGGTGCGTCAGTCTTCTCAAAGATTGATTTACGATCAGGGTATCACCAGTTGAGGATCAAGGAAGGCGACATTCCTAAGACTGCCTTTCGAACTCGATTTGGGCATTACGAGTTTGTAGTGGTACCATTTGGTTTGACCAATGCTCCAGCTGTATTCATGAGCCTCATGAATGGTGTCTTCCGAAAATACTTGGACCGCTTTGTTCAGGTCTTCTTAGATGATATTCTTATCTATTCTAAGAATGAGAAGGAGCATGAGGAACACTTGCGGTTAGTCTTGACATGCTTAAGGGAACATAAACTTTATGGTAAATTATCAAAGTGTTCCTTCTTCCAAAAAGAGATTCACTACTTGGGGCACATCATCTCAGGTGAAGGAATCTCTGTAGACCCGGAAAAGGTAAAGGCGATTAAAGATTGGCCAATTCCAAGGAATTCTCATGAGGTGCGCAGCTTCATGGGGTTAGCAGGCTATTACCGGAGGTTTGTGGAAGGATTTTCTAAAATTGCAAAACCTATTACCACCTTGCAACGCAAGGGAATCCGGTATGAATGGACCGATGAATGCGATGCCGCTTTTACAGAGTTAAAAAATTGTTGACTAGTGCACCGATCTTGCGGGTACCAGACATGGATAAAGATTTCATGGTATGCACTAACGCCTCGAAGCAAGGACTAGGAGCGGTGTTAATGCAGGAAGGTGGGGTAATAGCTTATGCATCTCGAAAGTTGAAACCTCATGAGGAGCAGTATGCCACGCATGATCTGGAATTGGCAGCAGTAATGTTGGCACTAAAATTATGGAGGCACTACCTAGTTGGTAGAAGCTTCACCCTTAAAACAGACCATCAGAGCTTGTAATACATCTTTACCCAAAGGGATTTGAATGCTAGGCAAAGGCGATGGAGTGAGTTCATGAGTGAGTATGACTTTGGTATCTCTTACATCAAAGGAAAGGAGAATGTGGTGGCAGATTCTCTTAGCCGAACGCCGAGACTTTTCTCCTTAATTCCCTTGAACGTGGACTTGAGGGAAAGAGTACTAGGACAACTATTGGGCGATAGTTGGTACCTAAAAGTAACCTCAGCTATTCAGAATGGAAAGGAACAAGAATTGAAGTATGATGGATACCATCTTGAGGAAGATGGATTGTTGTGGTATCAGGAAAGGATGTATGTCCCTAAGGAAGGTGATATCAGGGAAACGATCCTTGGAGAGGCCCATAGATCACATTACTGTGCGCACCCAGGGGTGAAGAAGATGTATACTGACATGAAGAAACTCTTCTTCTGGCCAGGTATGAAGATGGATGTAGTGGATTTTGTTTCGAAGTGCCTTGAGTGTCAACAAGTTAAGGCAGATCACCATCACCCGGCCGGTCTCCTACAACCGCATGATATTCCTATGACTAAATGGGAAGTCATTTCCATGGACTTCGTTGTAGGATTACCACTCACATCTTTGAGACATAATGCTATTTTGGTGGTAGTTGACAAACTAACCAAAAGTGCTCACTTCATTCCAGTCAGAGACACCTATGATGTGACAGATGTGGCAAAGGTATTCATAAATGAGATTGTACGTCTTCATGGAGTTCCTAAAAAGATAATCTCTGACAGAGGCCCTAAGTTCACCTCCATATTTTGGACAAGCATGCAGTCAGCATTAGGGACACAATTGAACTTAAGCTCAGCTTATCACCCCGAGACAGATGGACAGACAGAGAGGGTGAATCAAGTGATGGAGGACATGCTTAGGATGTATGTTATGGATCAACAGACCTAGTGGGAGAAATATCTTCCTTTAGTGGAGTGTGCATACAACAATAGTCATCACAGCTCCATTGGTGCGCCGCCATATCAGGCATTGTATGGGAGGCCGTGCAGGACACCACTCAGTTGGGACAGGTTAGAGGATCGAGTTTTAATTGGGCCTGAATTGATTCAGGAAATGGAGGAGCAAGTGTTACAAATTAGGCAGCGGCTGAAGGAAGCACAGGATAGGCAAAAGAGTTACGTTGATGCACACAGATCAGATAGAACTTATGAAGTAGGGGATCGGGTAATTATTCGCATCAGACCAAATAAAAGTACCATTCGGTTTGGGAAGGGTACCAAGTTGTCACCTCGCTTTATAGGTCCATTTGAGGTTCTTGAGAAAATCGGACCAGTTGCTTATCGTCTCACGCTGCCACCCCACTTGCATAAAACTCATAATGTATTTCATGTTTCTGTATTACGACATTACATAGCTGATGAGACTCACAAAATTCATTGGAAGGAATTGTAGGTCTCGGACGAGGGAACCTTCACGGTCGAACCATCACGTATACTTGATCGTAGGGTTCGACAGCTCCGTAGCCGCCATGTGGACCAAGTTAAGGTCCAATGGGACAAGTATAGCCCAGGGTCTGCTACCTGGGAGGACGCAGATACCATGCGTCGAGATTTTCCCTCACTATTTTGACCATAACTTCGGGACGAAGTTTCCCGAAGGGTGGGTGTATGTAACGCCCATATTTTGATTACGCATATTTATCAATTAGACACACCATACTTTATTTCCTTATATATTCTGTTGAACTCAGCTCGACTGAGTAAACTATATTACGATATGATGAACCTCATTATATGATGTTACTTTGTTTTATGATTTCACCATGATTATGATGTTACTATGTTAGGTGGTTATGATGTCATGATTATCATATGATTTCTTTATTTTACGATTACAGTATATGTTTATATGTTTTCAGTGATGAAATGTGAAATATATGATTCGGTACGTGGATACCATCTTCTTATATGAATTATTGAAGTGTTATATGTCATACGCATCTATGATGAGCTAAAAATTTTGCATGAAATAAAATTTTTTTTGATAGCATGGATCAATTGGCGATCAATGGGAAATGTTTTCTATAAATTTGTATTTTGCAAAATACTAACCTACAGGACACAAGGGCTATGGGATAGCCAGTTACTTGATCTGATATAAATTGGAAAGGAAAAACATGTTCATACAGTAAACCTTAGTAGCCAAAATGATGATACGATAATACAAACTGATAATCCCGATAGCAGCAAAGTATGAGTTGATAAGGGCGTAGGCCCAGTATGTTGAGAGGGATGGATGTGTTTCCCACCCTATGTTTCCATGAGACCCGAGGTCGTGGGAGGGACGTGCTGAGACACGCTCCCCATGTTTTTGTGATGACGATGGTCGGATGCCTGCTAGGGGAGGATAGGTCCGCTGTTCAGCTGACGTTATCGCTCTCAATTTCTATGTGGTCAGATCGGTGAGTCCGACATCCACTTTTGTACTAGCAGAGGAAGGATAGGGAGGATGCTGTACGTAGGTTATGATGGGAGGATGTGTTAGTTAGTACCGTTGAGGGTTTAGTATTCCTTGATTCCGAGTTAGTGGTAGTAGGTACCCTTCCTTGTACATGATTGATTAAACTAATGTAAAGATAAAGATAATGATGTGAAATCGTAAAGAACTAACTGTTAAATAACTGAGAATGTTGAAGTAATTGTACTATATATATTATGTTTGTTCTTCTACATGGGGGTAAATACTACCATTAGTTAGCAGGTATGCATAGGCGGGATGGAGTTTGTCTATAGTACATTTATGATCTGTGCATACACTGGCCACGCATGCACACCTTGCACATGTACACTAGTAGCGATATACAAACACTTAACATATTGAATAAATGTATAAGTTGTCATAAGTAATTAGGTTAATCATGCATTGACCGAATTCAGATAATGAATATAAAGTTATTTAAGATGTGTAAAACAAGTCAATTAAGCTATGTATTACTCATTGGTAAACATCGTGATATACAATGGAGACAAGTGTCACCAGTTAACATTGTCGTCTGAGAATTGTTGTAAATAAGGTAATGGCACTATCTAATTAATTAGTAAGATTGTTTAAGCACTTAAGGGTGCTTTGTTTAGAAGAACGACGCTACTATGTAGATGTTAGGGTACTCATGTGATAAACAAATGATGTAAAAGACATCTTTAGTAAATTCACCATTATTATTACCTTATGGGGATTTAATTAATATTATTACTTAAAATTTATTTTGAATATTACTACCCATGTCATAACAATTGCAAAATAGATAAAATGTAAATATTGATTAATGAATGATTAGAATGTGATTATTTTACATTTCTAAAATTAGACATAATAGGATAACAATTTTTGGAATGAATGTGATGTGATGGAAAATGGGTTATTACTATTTAATTATTCAATATGAATCGTAGAATTTAAATCTCAAGATAAGTGATCTCGACGGATAAGGTAGACCCTTAAGACACGCCATGTCCAAGTTGAAAGAGGTCAACTATTTATATAATATTTTATTAATTACCTTAATAACAATAAATACAAGGTTTGGTGAATAGACTTGTAATTAATAAACCTTGTCCCGAATGGATAACCTTTGGGTGATAATTCCCACCGTAATAAATACTTACGACTGTCAATCCAAAACCAAATAAATTTTCCATGAGAGTAATTAATTATACATTTTTATAAAGAACCGTGTATGAATGAACTGGTGATAGGAGTAAATGTTGAGGGGCTCGAGAGGGGGATTTTGGGGCGGTGGAGTAAGCCCAAGATCTTCTCGAGGAAGGGAAAGTATATAGAGGGGGAGAGCTTGGAGTAAAAGGGGGAGGTTTTTTTTGGGAAGAAAAGAAGTTTGGAGAACAGAAAGGTTTTGAGAACTGAAGAAAACACTGCTCTCGGGATTATCAGATTGTGGGCTCGGGGGCTTGGAAATCCTTTGATTTCCAAGGGCCAGCAAGATAATAGTTGGTCGGTAGGGTGGACACTTCATTTTGGCTGTCTAAGAGGTTATACAACCTGCTACAACCTACGGTTAGCATCAGCATCAGGTAATTTCCTTGTTATTTACGTTATTTGATTATTATGCTAAAACTTACTGTAAACATGCATAACTTGCTATTTACTGATTTACTAAGTTGTGAAACATATTCTTATGCTGGAACATGATTATTGAAAAGAAAATACTGATATGTTTGTTTATTTTAAATTACGAATGTAAGGTTGATGAAAACACGACAATACACTAAATATCATTTAGACACATAGTAATTGTTAGAAATTTACTCCCATACACTTGATAAAGTTTAATACGTAGAAAATGAACTCTGAAATTTTACTTAGTGCTCTGCTGTAAAAAAACCAGAGCACTACACGTCCGGAAATAAGAAAAGCTTACTTCCACCAGTATTTTAAAATCACAGCTTCTAGAAGGTTTACATGATTTCTTAAAATCCACGAGTATTTAGAAAATGTGATTTATTTCATAAATGGAATCAACAAAGTATGCACATTCTAAGCCATAACGACTTTCTATAGTTTGCGCATGCGTCCGGAAATAAGAAAAGCTTACTTCCCCCCGTTTTTTAAAGTCACAGCTTCTAGAAGTTTTACATGATTTCTTAAAAAACATGAGTTTTTAGAAAATGTGATTTATTTCCTCAATGGAATGAACAAACTATGCACATTCTGCATAATAACGACCTTCTATAGTTTGCGAATGCGTCAGGAAATAAGAAAAGCTTACTTTCCCCTGTTTGTTAAAATCACAGCGTCTAGAAGGTTTAGATGATTTCTTAACAAACACGAGTTTTTAGAAAATGTCATTTATTTCATAAATGGAATCAACAAAGTATGCACATTCTATGTCATAACGACTTTGTATGGTTTGGTCATGCGCAAACTATGTACATTCTACGTACTAACGACTTTCTATAGTTTGCGTATTCATCCGGAAATAAGAAAAGCTTACTTCACCACGTTTTTTAAAATCACAACTTCTAGAAGGTTTACATGATTTCTTAAAAAACATGAGTTTTTAGAAAATCTGATTTATTTCATAAATGGAATCAACAAAGTATGCACATTCTATGTCATAACATTTTTGTATGGTTTGCGCATGCGCAAACTATGCACATTCTAAGTAATAACGACTTTCTATAGTTTGCGCATGCATCCGGAAATTAGAAAAGCTTACTTCCGCCAGTTTTCTAAAATAAGAGCTTCTAGAAGGTTTACATGATTTGTTAAAAAACACGAGTTTTTAGAAAATGTGATTTATTTCATAAATGGAATCAACAAAGTATGCACATTCTATGTCATAACGACTTTGTATGGTTTGCGCATGCGCAAACTATGCACATTCTACGTACTAACGACTTTCTATAGTTTGCGTATTCATCCAGAAATAAGAAAAGCTTACTTCACCCCGTTTTTTAAAATCACAACTTCTAGAAGGTTTACATGATTTCTTAAAAAACACGAGTTTTTAGAAAATGTGATTTATTTCATAAATGGAATCAACAAAGTATGCACATTCTATGTCATAACGTTTTTGTATGGTTTGTGCATGCGCAAACTATACACATTCTATGTAATAACGACTTTCTATAGTTTGCGCATGCATCTAGAAATTAGAAAAGCTTACTTCCGCTAGTTTTTTAAAATCACAGCTTCTAGAAGGTTTACATGATTTCTTAAAAAACATGAGTTTTTAGAAAATGTGATTTATTTCATAAATGGAATCAGCAAAGTATGCACATTCTACGTCATAACGACTTTCTAAAGTTTGTGCATGGGTCCGGAAATAAGAAAAGCTTACTTCCGCCAGTTTTTTAAAATCACTGCTTCTAGAAGGTTTACATGATTTCTTGAAAAACACGAGTTTTTAGAAAATGTTATTTATTTCATAAATTGAATCAACAAAGTATGCACATTCTACGTCATAATGAATTTCTATAGTTTGGGTATGCGTCCGGAAATAAGAAAAGCTTACTTCACCCCATTTTTTAAAATCACAACTTCTAGAAGGTTTACATGATTTCTTAAAAAACACGAGCTTTTAGAAAATGTGATTTATTTCATAAATGGAATCAACAAAGTATGCACATTCTATGTCATAACGTTTTTGTATAGTTTGCGCATGCGCAAACTATGCACATTCTATGTAATAACGACTTTCTATAGTTTGCACATGCATCCGGAAATTAGAAAAGCTTACTTCCGCCAGTTTTTTAAAATAACAGCTTCTAGAAGGTTTACATGATTTCTTAAAAAACACGAGTTTTTAGAAAATCTGATTTATTTCATAAATTGAATCAACAAAGTATGCACATTCTACGTCATAACGAATTTCTATAGTTTGGGTATGCATCCGGAAATAAGAAAAGCTTACTTTCCCCTGTTTGTTAAAATCACAGCTTCTAGAAGGTTTAGATGATTTCTTAACAAACACGAGTTTTTAGAAAATGTCATTTATTTCATAAATGGAATCAACAAAGTATGCACATTCTATGTCATAACGAATTTGTATGGTTTGGTCATGCGCAAACTATGCACATTCTACGTACTAACGACTTTCTATAGTTTACGTATTCATCCGGAAATAAGAAAAGCTTACTTCACCCCATTTTTTAAAATCACAACTTCTAGAAGGTTTACATGATTTCTTAAAAAACACGAGTTTTTAGAAAATCTGATTTCATTCATAAATTGAATCAACAAAGTATGCACATTCTATGTCATAACGTTTTTCTATGGTTTGCGCATGCGCAAACTATGCACATTCTATGTAATAACGACTTTCTATAGTTTGCGCATGCATCCGGAAATTAGAAAAGCTTACTTCCGCCAGTTTTATAAAATCACAGCTTCTAGAAGGTTTACATGATTTCTTAAAAAACACGAGTATTTAGAAAATGTGATTTATTTCGTCAATGGAATCAACAAACTATGCACATTCTACGTAATAACGACTTTCTATAGTTTGCGAATGTGTCCGGAAATAAGAAAAGCTTACTTCCCCCCGGTTTTTAAAATCACAGCGTCTAGAAGGTTTACATGATTTCTTAAAAAACACGAGTTTTTAGAAAATGTCATTTATTTCATAAATGGAATCAAAAAAGTATGAACATTCTATGTCATAACGACTTTGTATTGTTTGCGCATGCGCAAACTATGCACATTCTAGGTAATAACGACTTTCTATAGTTTGCGCATGCGTCCGGAAATAAGAAAAGCTTACTTCCCCCCTTTTTTTAAATTCACAGCTTCTAAAAGGTTTACATGATTTCTTAAAAAACATGAGTTTTTATAAAATGTGATTTATTTCATAAATGGAATCAACAAAGTATGCACATTCTACATCATAACGACTTTCTATAGTTTGTGCATGCATCCAGAAATAAGAAAAGCTTACTTCCCCCCGTTTTTTAAAATCACAGCTTCTAGAAGGTTTACATGATCTCTTTAAAAAAACGAGTTTTTAGAAAATGTGATTTATTTCATAAAAGGAATCAACAAAGTATGCACATTCTACGTCATAAGGACTTTGTATAGTTTGCACATGCGCAAACTATGCACATTCTACGTACTAACGACTTTCTATAGTTTGCGTATTCGTCCGGAAATAAGAAAAGCTTACTTCACCCCGTTTTTTAAAATCACAACTTCTAGAAGGTTTACATGATTTCTTAAAAAACATGAGTTTTTAGAAAATGTGATTTATTTCATAAATGGAATCAACAAAGTATGCACATTCCATGTCATAACGTTTTTGTATGGTTTGTGCATGCACAAACTATACACATTCTATGTAATAACGACTTTCTATAGTTTGCGCATGCATCTAGAAATTAGAAAAGCTTACTTCCGCCAGTTTTTTAAAATCACAGCTTCTAGAAGGTTTACATGATTTCTTAGAAAACATGAGTTTTTAGAAAATGTGATTTATTTCATAAATGGAATCAGCAAAGTATGCACATTCTACGTCATAACGACTTTCTAAAGTTTGCGGATGGGTTCAGAAATAAGAAAAGCTTACTTCCGCCAGTTTTTTAAAATCACTGCTTCTAGAAGGTTTACATGATTTCTTGAAAAACACGAGTTTTTAGAAAATGTGATTTATTTCATAAATTGAATCAACAAAGTATGCACATTCTACGTCATAACGAATTTCTATAGTTTGGGTATGCATCCGGAAATAAGAAAAGCTTACTTCACCCCGTTTTTTAAAATCACAACTTCTAGAAGGTTTACATGATTTCTTAAAAAACACGAGCTTTTAGAAAATGTGATTTATTTCATAAATGGAATCAACAAAGTATGCACATTCTATGTCATAACGTTTTTGTATAGTTTGCGCATGCGCAAACTATGCACATTCTATGTAATAACGACTTTCTATTGTTTGCACATGCATCCGGAAATTAGAAAAGCTTACTTCCGCCAGTTTTTTAAAATCACAGCTTCTAGAAGGTTTACATGATTTCTTAAAAACCACGAGTTTTTAGAAAATATGATTTATTTCATAAATTGAATCAACAAAGTATGCACATTCTACGTCATAACGAATTTCTATAGTTTGGGTATGCATCCGGAAATAAGAAAAACTTACTTTCCCCTGTTTGTTAAAATCACAGCTTCTAGAAGGTTTAGATGATTTCTTAACAAACACGAGTTTTTAGAAAATGTCATTTATTTCATAAATGGAATCAACAAAGTATGCACATTCTATGTCATAATGACTTTGTATGCTTTGGTCATGCGCAAACTATGCACATTCTACGTACTAACGACTTTCTATAGTTTACGTATTCTTCCGGAAATAAAAAAAGCTTACTTCACCCCGTTTTTTAAAATCACAACTTCTAGAAGGTTTACATGATTTCTTAAAAAACACGAGTTTTTAGAAAATCTGATTTCATTAATAAATTGAATCAACAAAGTATGCACATTCTATGTCATAACATTTTTGTATGCCTTGCGCATGCGCAAACTATGCACAATCTATGTAATAACGACTTTCTATAGTTTGCGCATGCATCCGGAAATTAGAAAAGCTTACTTCCGCCAATTTTCTAAAATCACAGCTTCTAGAAGGTTTACATGAGTTGTTAAAAAACACGAGTTTTTAGAAAATGTGATTTATTTCATAAATGGAATCAACAAAGTATGCACATTCTATGTCATAACGACTTTGTATGGTTTGCGCATGCGCAAACTATGCACATTCTATGTACTAACGACTTTCTATAGTTTGCGTATTCGTCCCGAAATAAGAAAATCTTACTTCACCCTGTTTTTTAAAATCACAGCTTCTAGAAGGTTTACATGATTTCTTAAAAAACAAGTGTTTTTAGAAAATGTGATTTATTTCATAAATGGAATCAACAAAGTATGCACATTCTATGTCATAACGTTTCTGTATGGCTTGCGCATGCGCAAGCTATGCACATTCTATGTAATAACGACTTTCTATAGTTTGCGCATGCATCCAGAAATTAGAAAAGCTTACTTCCGCCAGTTTTTTAAAATCACAGCTTCTAGAAGGTTTACATGATTTCTTAAAAAACAAGAGTTTTTAGAAAATGTGATTTATTTCATCAATGGAATCACCAAACTATGCACATTCTACGTAATAACGACTTTCTATAGTTTGCGAATGCGTCCGGAAATAAGAAAAGCTTTCTTCCCCCCCGGTTTTTAAAATCACAGCGTCTAGAAGGTTTACATGATTTCTTAAAAAACACGAGTTTTTAGAAAATGTCATTTATTTCATAAATGGAATCAAAAAAGTATGAACATTCTATGTGATAACGACTTTCTATTGTTTGCGCATGCGCAAACTATGCACATTCTAGGTAATAACGACTTTCTATAGTTTGTGCATGCGTCCGGAAATAAGAAAAGCTTACTTCCCCCCTTTTTTAAATTCACAGCTTCTAGAAGGTTTACATGATTTCTTAAAAAACACGAGTTTTTAGAAAATGTGATTTATTTCATAAATGGAATCAACAAAGTATGCACATTCTACGTCATAACGACTTTCTATAGTTTGCGCATGCGTCCGGAAATAAGAAAAGCTTACTTCCCCCCTTTTTTTAAAATCATAGCTTCTAGAAGGTTTACATGATTTCTTAAAAAAAAGGGGGTTTTAGAAAATGTCATTTATTTCATCAAAGGAATCAACAAACTATGCACATTCTACGTAATAACGACTTTCTATAGTTTGCGAATGCGTCTGGAAATAAGAAAAGCTTACTTCTCGCCGGTTTTTAAAATCACAGCTTCTAGAAGATTTACATGATTTCTTAAAAAACATGAGTGTTTAGAAAATGTGATTTACTTCATAAATGGAATCAACAAAGTACGCACATTCTTATTCATAACGACTTTCAATAGTTTGCGCATGCGTTCGGAAATAAGAAAAGCTTACTACCCCCCGTTTTTTAAAATCACAGCTTCTAGAGGGATTACATGATTTCTTAAAAAACATGGGTTTTACGAACATGTGATTTATTTCATAAATGGAATCAACAAAGTATGCACATTCTATGTCATAACGACTTTCTATAGTTTGCGCATGCGCAAACTAAGCACATTCTACGTACTAACGACTTTCTATAGTTTGTGTATGCGTCAATAAATAAGAAAACCTTACTTCACCCCGTTTTTTAAAATCACAACTTCTAGAAGGTTTACATAATTTCTTAAAAAACATGAGTTTTTAGAAAATGTGATTTATTTCATAAATGGAATCAACAAAGTATGCACATTCTATCTCATAACGACTTTGTATGGTTTGCGCATGCGCAAACTATGCACATTCTACGTAATAACGACTTTCTATAGTTTGGGCATGTGTTCGGAAATAAGAAAAGCTTACTTCCGCCAGTTTTTTAAAATCACAACTTCTAGAAGGTTTACATGATTTCTTAAAAAACGCGAATTTTTAGAAAATGTGATGTATTTCATAAATGTAATCAACAAAGTATGCACATTCTAAGTCGTAACGACTTTTGATAGTTTGCGCATGCGTCCGGAAATAAGAAAAGCTCAATTCCCCCCGTTTTTTAAAGTCACGACTTCTAGAAGGTTTACATGATTTTTTAAAAAACACGAGTTTTTAGAAAATGTGATTTATTTCATCAATGGAATCAACAAACTATGCACATTCTACGTAATAACGACTTTTTATAGTTTGCGAATGCGTCCGGAAATAAGAAAAGCTTACTTCCCCCCGGTTTTTAAGATCATAGCTTCTAGAAGGTTTACATGACTTCTTAAAAAACACGAGTTTTTAGAAAATGTCATTTATTTCATAAATGGAATAAAAAAATTATGAACATTCTATGTCATAACAACCTTGTATAGTTTGCGCATGCGCAAACTATGCACATTCTAGGTAATAAAGACTTTCTATAGTTTGCGCATGCGTCCGGAAATAAGAGAAGCTTAGTTCCCACCTTTTTTTAAATTCACAGCTTCTAGAAGGTTTGCATGATTTCTTAAAAAACACGAGTTTTTAGAAAATGCCATTTATTTCTTAAATGGAATAAAAAAAGTATGAACATTCTATGTCATAACGACTTTGTATAGTTTGCACATGCGTCCGGAAATAAGAAAAGCTTACTTCCCCCCGTTTTTTAAAATCACAGCTTCTAGAAGGTTTACACGATTTCTCAAAAAACATGAGTTTTTAGAAAATGTGATTTATTTCATCAATGGAATCAACAAACTATGCACATTCTACGTAATAACGACTTTCTATAGTTTGCGAATGCGTCCGGAAATAATAAAAGCTTACTTCCCCCCTTTTTTTAAATTCACAGCTTCTAGAAGGTCTACATGATTTCTTAAAAAACATGAATTTTTAGAAAATGTGATTTATTTCGTAAATGGAATCAACAAAGTATGCACATTCTACGTCATAACGACTTTCTATAGTTTGCACATGCGTCCGGAAATAAGAAAAGCTTAATTCCCCTCTTTTTTTAAATTCACAGCTTCTAGAAGGTTTACATGATTTCTTAAAAAACATGAGTTTTTAGAAAATGTGATTTATTTCATAAATGCAATCAACAAAGTATGCACATTCTACGTCATAACGACTTTCTATAGTTTGCGCATGTGTCCGGAAAAAAGAAAAGCTTAGTTCACCCCTTTTTTTAAAATCACACCTCTTAGAAGGTTTCCATGATTTCTTAAAAAAAATGGGTTTTTAGAAAATGTGATTTATTTCATAAATGGAATCAACAAAGTATGCACACTCTACATCATAACGAATTTCTATAGTTTGCGCATGTGTATGGAAATAAGAAAAGCTTACTTCCCCCCGTTTTTTAAAATCACAGCTTCTAGAAGGTTTACATGATTTCTTAAAAAACACGAGTTTTTAGAAAATGTGATTTATTTCATCGATGGAATCAACAAACTATGCACATTCTACGTAATAACGAATTTCTATAGTTTGCGAATGCGTCCGGAAATAAGAAAAGCTTACTTCCCCCCGGTTGTTAAAATCACAGCTTCTAGAAGGTTTACATGATTTCTTAAAAAACATGAGTGTTTAGAAAATGTGATTTATTTCATAAATGGAATCAACAAAGTATGCATATTCTAAGTCATAACGACTTTCTACAGTTTGCGCATGCGTCCGAAAATAAGAAAAACTTACTTCCCCCCGTTTTTTAAAATCACAGCTTCTAGAAGGATTACATGATTTCTTACAAAACATGAGTTTTACGAACATGTGATTTATTTCATAAATGGAATCAACAAAGTATGCAAATTCTATGTCATAACAACTTTCTATAGTTTGCGCATGCGCAAACAAAGCACATTATACGTACTATCGACTTTCTATAGTTTGCGTATGTGTCCAGAAATAAGAAAAGCTTACTTCACCCCATTTTTTAAAATCACAACTTCTAGAAGGTTTACATGATTTCTTAAAAAACACGAGTTTTTAGAAAATGTGATTTATTTCATAAATGGAATCAACAAAGTATGCACATTCTATGTCATAACGACTTTGTATGGTTTGTGAATGCGCAAACTATGCACATTCTACGTAATAACGACTTTCTATAGTTTGCGCATGTGTCCGGAAATAAGAAAAGCTTACTTCCGTCAGTTTTTTAAAATCACAGCTTCTAGAGGGTTTACATGATTTCGTAAAAAACACGAGTTGTTAGAAAATGTGATGTATTTCATAAATGGAATCAACAAAGTATGCACATTCGACGTCATAACGACCTTCTAAAGTTTGCGCATGCGTTCAGAAATAAGAAAAGGTTACTTCCGCCAGTTTTTTAAAATCACAGCTTCTAGAAGATTTACATGATTTCTTAAAAACCGCAAGTTTTTAGAAAATGTGATTTATTTCATAAATGGAATCAACAAAGTATGCACATTCTAAGTCATAACGACTTTCTATAGTTTTTGCATGCGTCCGGAAATACGAAAAGCTTAATTCCCCCCGTTTTTTAAAACCACATCTTCTAGAAGGTTTACATGATTTCTGGAAAAAAATGAGTTTTCAGAAAATGTGATTTATTTCATAAAAGGAATCAACAAAGTATGCACATTCTACGTGATAACGACTTTCTATAGTTTGCGCATGCGTCTGGAAATAAGAAAAGCTTACTTCCCCCCTTTTTTTAAAATCACACCTTCTAAAAAAACACGAGTTTTTAGAAAATGTGATTTATTTCATCAATGGAATCAACAAAGTATGCACCTTCTACGTAATAACGACTTTCTATAGTTTGCGAATGTGTCCGGAAATAAGAAAAGCTTACTTCCCCTCGGTTTTTAAAATCCCAGCTTCTAGAAGGTTTACATGATTTCTTAAAAAACATGAGTTTTTAGAAAATGCCATTTATTTCTTAAATGGAATAAAAAAAGTATGAACATTCTATGTCATAACGACTTTGTATAGTTTGCGCATGCGTCGAGAAATAATAAAAGCTTACTTCCCCCTTTTTGTTAAAATCACAGCTTCTAGAAGGTTTACATGATTTCTTAACAAACACGAGTTTTTAGAAAATGTGATTTATTTCATAAATGGAATCAACAAACTATGCACATTCTACGTAATAACGACTTTCTATAGTTTGCGCATTCGTCCGGAAATAAGAAAACCTTACTTCCCCCCGTTTTTTAAAATCACAACTTCTAGAAGGTTTACATGATTTCTTAAAAAACACGAGTTTTTACAAAATGTGATTTGTTTCATAAATGGAATCAACAAACTATCCACATTCTATGTCATAACGACTTTGTATGGTTTGTGCATGCGCAAACTATGCACATTCTACGTAATAACGACTTTCTATAGTTCGCGCATGTGTCCGGAAATAAGAAAAGCTTACTTCCGCCAGTTTTTTAAAATCACAGCTTCTAGAAGGTTTACATGGTTTCTTAAAAAACACGAGTTTTTAGAAAATGTGATTTATTTCATAAAAGGAATCAACAAAGTATGCACATTCTACGACATAACGACTTTCTATAGTTTGCGCATGCGTATGGAAATAAGAAAAGCTTACTTCCCCCCGTTTTTTAAAGTCACAACTTCTAGAAGGTTTACATGATTTCTTAAAAAACATGAGTTTTTAGAAAATGTGATTTATTTCATCAATGGAATCAACAAACTATGCACATTCTAAGTCATAACGACTTTCTATAGTTTGCGCATGCGTCTGGAAATAAGAAAACCTTACTTCCCCCCGTTTTTTAAAATCACAGCTTCCAGAAGGATTACATGATTTCTTGAAAAACATGAGTTTTACGAACATGTGATTTATTTCATAAATGGAATCAACAAAGTATGCACATTCTATGTCATAACAAATTTATATAGTTTTCGCAAATGCAAACTAAGCACATTCTACGTACTAACGACTTTCTATAGTTTGCGTATGCGTCCCGAAATAAGAAAAGCTTACTTCACCCCATTTTTTAAAATCACAACTTCTAGATGGTTTACATGATTTCTTAAAAAACACGAGTTTTTAGAAAATGTGATTTATTTCATAAATGGAATCAACAAAGTGTGCACATTCTACGTCATAACGACTTTCTAAATTTTGCGCATGCATCCGGAAATAAGAAAAGCTTACTTCCCCCCGTTTTTTAAAATCACAGCTTCTAGAAGGTTTACATGATTTTAAAAAAAAACGAGTTTTTAGAAAATGTGATTTATTTCATAAAAGGAATCAACAAAGTATGCACATTCTACGTCATAACAACTTTGTATAGTTTGCGCATGCAAAAACTATGCACATTCTAGCTAATAACGACTATCTATAGTTTGCGCATGCGTCTGGAAATAAGAAAAGCTTACTTCCCCCCTTTTTTTAAATTCACGGCTTCTAGAAGGTTTACATGATTTGCTAAAAAACACGAGTTTTTAGAAAATGTGATTTATTTCATAAAAGGAATCAACAAAGTATGCACATTCTACGTCATAACGACTTTCTATAGTTTGCGCATGCGTATGGAAATAAGAAAAGCTTATTTCCCCCCGTTTTTTAAAACCACAGCTTCTAGAAGGTTTACATGATTTCTTAAAAAACATGAGTTTTTAGAAAATGTGATTTATTTCATAAATGCAATCAACAAAGTATGCACATTCTAAGTCATAACGACTTTCTATAGTTTGCGCATGCGTCCGGAAGTAAGAAATGCTTACTTCCCCCCGTTTTTTAAAATAATAGCTTCTGCAAGGTTTACATGATTTCTCAAAAAACACGAGTTTTTAGAAAATATGATTTATTTCATCAATGGAATCAACAAACTATGCACATTCTACGTAATAACGACTTTCTATAGTTTGCGAATGCGTCCAGAAATAAGAAAAGCTTACGTCCCCCCGGTTTTTAAAATCACAACGTCTAGAAGGTTTACATGTTTTCTTTAAAAACACGAGTTTTTAGAAAATGTCATTTTTTTCATAAATGGAATCATAAAAGTATGAACATTCTATGTCATAACGACTTTGTATAGTTTGCACGTGCGCAAACTATGCACATTCTAGGTAATAACAACTTTCTATAGTTTGCGCATGCATCCGGAAATAAGAAAAGCTTACTTCCCTCCTTTTTTTAAATTCACGGCTTCTAGAAGGTTTACATGATTTCTTAAAAAACACAAGTTTTTAGAAAATATTATTTATTTCATAAATGGAATCAACAAACAATGCACATTCTACGTCATAACGACTTTCTATAGTTTGTGCATGCGTCCGAAAATAAGAAAAGCTTACTTCCCCCCGTTTTTTAAAATCACAGCTTCTAGAAGGTTTACATGATTTCTTAAAAAACACGAGTTTTTAGAAAATTTCATTTATTTAATAAATGGAATCAACAAAGTATGCACATTCTACGTAATAACGACTTTCTATAATTTGCCCATGCATCCGGAAATAAGAAAAGCTTACTTCACCCCGTTTTTTAAAATCAAAACTTCTAGAAGGTTTACATGATTTCTTAAAAAACACGAGTTTTTAGAAAATTGATTTATTTCATAAATGGTATCAACAAAGTATGCACATTCTATGTCATAACGACTTTGTATGGTTTGCACATGCTCAAACTATGCACATTCTAAGTAATAACGACTTTCTATAGTTTGCGCACGCATTCAGAAATAAGAAAAGCTTACTTCCGCCAGTTTTTTAAAATCGCAGCTTCTAGAAGGTTTACATGATTTTTTAAAAAACAAGAGTTTTTAGAAAATGTGATTTATTTCATAAATGGAATCAAAAAAGTACGCACATTCTACATCATAACGACTTTCTAAAGTTTGCGCATGGGTCCGGAAATAAGAAAAGCTTACTTCCGCCAGTTTTTTAAAATCACTGCTTCTAGAATGTTTAGATGATTTCTTGAAAAACACGAGTTTTTAGAAAATGTGATTTATTTCATAAATTCAATCAACAAAGTATGCACATTCTACGTCATAACGACTTTGTATAGTTTGCGCATGCGTCCGGAAATAAGAAAAGCTAACTTCCCCCCGTTTTTGAAAATCACAGCTTCTAGAAGGTTTACATGATTTCTTAAAACAAACGAGTTTTTAGAAAATGTGATTTATTTCATAAAATTTATCAACAAAGAATGCACATTCTACGTCATAATGACCTTCTATATTTTGCGCATGCGTATGGAAATAAGAAAAGCTTACTTGCGCCCGTTTTTTAAAATCACAGCTTCTAGAAGGTTTACATGATTTCTTAACAAACACGAGTTTTTAGAAAATGTGATTTATTTCATAAAAGGAATCAACAAAGTATGCACATTCTACGTCATAACGACTTTCTATAGTTTGCGCATGTGTATGGAAATAAGAAAAGCTTACTTGCCCCCGTTTTTTAAAATCACAGCTTCTACAAGGTTTACATGATTTCTTAAAAAACATGAGTTTTTAGAAAATGACATTTATTTAATAAATGCAATCAACAAAGTATGCACATTCTACGTAATAACGACTTTCTATAGTTTCCGCATGCGTCTGGAAATAAGAAAAGCTTTCTTCCCCCTTTTTTTTAAAATCACAGCTTCTAGAAGGTTTACATGATTTCTTAAGAAAAACGAGTTTTCAGAAAATGTGATTTATTTCATAAAAGGAATCAACAAAGTATGCATATTCTATGTCATAACGACTTTCTATAGTTTGTGCATGTGTATGGAAATAAGAAAAACTTACTTGCCCCCGTTTTTTAAAATCATAGCTTCTAGAAGGTTTACATGATTTCTTAAAAAACACGAGTTTTTAGAAAATGTGATTTATTTCATAAAAGGAATCAACAAAGTATGCAAAATCTACGTCATAACGACTTTCTATAGTTTGCGCATGCGTATGGAAATAAGAAAAGCTTACTTGTCCCCGTTTTTTAAAATCACAGCTTCTAGAAGGTTTACATGATTTCTTAAAAAACACGAGTTTTTAGAAAATGAGATTTTTTTAATAAATGGAATCAACAAAGTATGCACATTCTACGTACTAACGGCTTTCTATAGTTTGCGTATTCGTCTGAAATAAGAAAAGCTTACTTCACCCCGTTTTTTAAAATAACAACTTCTGGAAGGTTTACATGGTTTCTTAAAAAACACGAGTTTTTAGAAAATGTGATTTATTTCATAAATGGAATCAACAAAGTATGCACATTCTATGTCATAACGACTTTGTATAGTTTACGCATGCACAAACTAGGCACATTCTACGTAATAACGAATATCTATAGTTTGCGCATGCGTCCGGAAATAAGAAAACCTTACTTCCGCCAGTTTTTTAAAATCACAGCTTCTAGAAGGTTTACATGATTTCTTAAAAAACACGAGTTTTTAGAAAATGTGATTGATTTCATAAATGGAATCAACAAAGTATCCATATTCTACGTCATAACGAATTTCTATAGTTTGCGCATGCGTCCGGAAAAAAGAAAAGCTTACTTCCCCCCGTTTTTTAAAATCACAGCTTCTAGAAGGTTTACATGATTTCTTAAAAAACACAAGTTTTTAGAACATGATATTTTTTTAATAAATGGAATCAACAAAGTATGCAAATTCTACGTACTAACGACTTTCTATAGTTTGCGTATTCGTCTGGAAATAAGGAAAGCTTACTTCACCCCGTTTTTTAAAATAACAACTTCTGGAAGGTTTACATGATTTCTTAAAAAACACGAGTTTTTAGAAAATGTGATTTATTTCATAAATGGAATCAACAAAGTATGAACATTCTATGTCATAATGACTTTGCATGGTTTGTGCATGCTCAAACTATGCACATTCCAAGTAATAACGACTTTCTATAGTTTGCGCATGCATCCGAAAATAAGAAAAGCTTACTTCCGCCAGTTTTTTAAAATCAAAGCTTCTAGAAGGTTTACATGATTTCTTAAAAAACACGAGTTTTTAGAAAATGTGATTTATTTCATAAATGGAATCAACAAAGTATGCACATTCTACATCATAACGACTTTCTAAAGTTTGTGCATGCGTCCGGAAATAAGAAAAGCTTACCTCCGCCAGTTTTTTAAAATCACAGCTTCTAGAAGGTTTACATGATTTCTTAAAAAAAATAAGTTTTTAGAAAATGTGATTTATTTCATAAAAGGAATCAACAAAGTATGCACATTCTACGTCATAACGACTTTCTATAGTTTGCGCATGCGTATGGAAATACGAAAAGCTTACTTGCCCCCGTTTTTTAAAATCACAGCTTCTAGAAGGTTTACATGATTTCTTAAAAAACACGAGTTTTTAGAAAATGTGATTTATTTCATAAATGGAATCAACAAAGTATGCACATTCTACGTCATAATGACTTTCTATAGTTTGCGCATGCGTCTGGAAAAAAGAAAAGCTTACTTCCCCTCGTTTTTTAAAATCACAGCTTCTAGAAGGTTTACATGATTTCTTAAAAAACATGAGCTTTTAGAAAATGTGATTTATTTCATAAAAGGAAGCAACAAAGTATGGACATTCTACGTCATAACGACATTCTATAGTTTGCGCATGCGTATGGAAATAAGAAAAGCTTACTTGCCCCCGTTTTTTAAAATCACAGCTTCTAGAAGGTTTACATGATTTCTTAAAAAACATGATTTTTTAGAAAATGTGATTTATTTCGTAAAAGGAATCAACAAAGTATGCACATTCTACGTCATAACGACTTTCTATAGTTTGCGCATGCATATGGAAATAAGAAAAGCTTACTTGCCCCCGTTTTTTAAAATCACAGCTTCTAGAAGGTTTACATGATTTCTTAAAAAACACGAGTTTTTAGAAAATGAGATTTTTTTAATAAATGGAATCAACAAAGTATGCACATTCTACGTACTAACCTACTATAGTTTGCGTATTCGTTTGGGAATAAGAAAAGCTTACTTCACCCCGTTTTTTAAAATAACAACTTCTGGAAGGTTTACATGATTTCTTAAAAAACACAAGTTTTTAGAAAATGTGATTTATTTCATAAATGGAATCAACAAAGTATGAACATTCTATGTCATAACGACTTTGTATGGTTTGCGCATGCTCAAACTATGCACATTCTAAGTAATAACGACTTTCTATAGTTTGTGCATGCTTCCGGAAATAAGAAAAGCTTACTTCCGCCAGTTTTTTAAAATCACAGCTTCTAGAAGGTTTACATGATTTCTTAAAAAACACGAGTTTTTAGAAAATGTGATTTATTTCATAAATGGAATCAACAAAGTATGCACATTCTACGTCATAACGACTTTCTAAAGTTTGTGCATGCGTCCGGAATTAAGAAAAGCTTACTCCCGCCAGTTTTTTAAAATCACAGCTTCTAGAAGGTTTACATGATTTCTTAAAAAAAAGAGTTTTTGGAAAATGCGATTTATTTCATAAAAGCAATCAACAAAGTATGCACATTCTACGTCATAACGACTTTCTATAGTTTGCGCATGCGTATGGAAATAAGAAAAGCTTACTTGTCCCCGTTTTTTAAAATCACAGCTTCTCGAAGGTTTACATGATTTCTTAAAAAACATGAGTTTTTAGAAAATGTGATTTATTTCATAAATGGAATCAACAAAGTATTCACATTCTAAGTCATAACGACTTTCTATAGTTTGCGGATGCGTCCGGAAATAAGAAAAGCTTACTTCCCCCTGTTTTTTAAAATCACAGCTTCTACAAGGTTTACATGATATCTTAAAAAACACGAGTTTTTAGAAATTGTGATTTATTTCATCAATGGAATCAACAAAATATGCACATTGTACGTAATAATGACTTTCTATAGTTTCAGAATGCGTCCGGAAATAAGAAAAAAACTTACTTCCCCCCGTTTTTTAAAACCACAGCTTCTAGAAGGTTTACATGATTTCTTAAAAAACACGAGTTTTTAGAAAATGTCATTTATTTCATAAATGGAATCAAAAAAGTATGAACATTCTATGTCATAACGACTTTGTATAGTTTGCTTATGCGCAAACTATGCACATTCTATGTAATAACAACTTTCTATAGTTTGTGCATGCGTCCGGAAAAAAGAAAAGCTTAGTTCCCTCCTTTTTCTAAATTCACAGCTTCTAGAAGGTTTACATGATTTCTTAAAAAACAAGATTTTTTAGAAATGTGATTTATTTCATAAATGGAATCAACAAACTATGCACATTCTACGTCATAACGACTTTCTAAAGTTTGCGCATGTGTCCGGAAAAAAGAAAAGCTTACTTCCGCCAGTTTTTTAAAATCACAGCTTCTAGAAGGTTTACATGATTTCTTAAAAAAAATGAGTATTTAGAAAATGTGATTTATTTCATAAAAGGAATCAACAAAGTATGCACATTCTACGTCATAATGACTTTCTATAGTTTGCGCATGCGTATGGAAATAAGAAAAGCTTACTTGTCCCCGTTTTTTAAAATCACAGCATCTAGAAGGTTTACATGATTTCTTAAAAAACACGAGTTTTTAGAAAATGTGATTTATTTCATAAATGGAATCAACAAAGTATGCACATTCTAAGTCATAACGACTTTCTATAGTTTGCGCATGCATCCGAAAATAAGAAATCCTTACTTCCCCCCGTTTTTTAAAATCACAGCTTCTGCAAGGTTTACATGATTTCTTAGAAAACACGAGTTTTTAAAAATGTGATTTATTTCATCAATGGAATCAACAAACTATGCACATTGTACGTAATAACGACTTTCTATAGTTTGCGAATGCATCCGGAAATAAGAAAAAGGCTTACTTCCCCCCGTTTTTTAAC
This sequence comes from Larix kaempferi, assembly GCA_027924585.1. Taxonomy (NCBI): domain Eukaryota; kingdom Viridiplantae; phylum Streptophyta; class Pinopsida; order Pinales; family Pinaceae; genus Larix; species Larix kaempferi. The sequence goes on along the minus strand of BSBM01001476.1, from coordinate 636,128 downwards.
ACCACAACTTCTAGAAGGTTTACATGATTTCTTAAAAAACACGAGTTTTTAGAAAATGTGATTTATTTCATAAATGGAATCAACAAAGTATGCACATTCTACGTCATAATGACTTTCTAAAGTTTGCGCATGCGTTCAGAAATAAGAAAAGCTTACTTCCGCCAGTTTTTTAAAATCACAACTTCTAGAAGGTTTACATGATTTCTTAAAAAAAAGAGTTTTTAGAAAATGTGATTTATTTCATAAAAGCAATCAACAAAGTATGCACATTCTACGTCATAACGACTTTCTATAGTTTGCGCATGCATATGGAAAGAAGAAAAGCTTACTTGTCCTCGTTTTTTAAAATCACAGCTTCTAGAAGGTTTACATGATTTCTTAAAAAACACGAGTTTTTAGAAAATGTGATTTATTTCATAAATGGAATCAACAAAGTATGCACATTCTAAGTCATAACGATTTTCTATAGTTTGCGGATGTGTCCGGAAATAAGAAAAGCTTACTTCCCCCCGTTTTTTAAAATCACAGCTTCTACAAGGTTTACATCATTTCTTAAAAAACACGAGTTTTTAGAAAATGTGATTTATTTCATCAATGGAATCAACAAACTATGCACATTGTACGTAATAACGACTTTCTATAGTTTCAGAATGCGTCCGGAAATAAGAAAAAAACTTACTTCCCCCCGTTTTTTAAAACCACAGCTTCTAGAAGGTTTACATGATTTCTTAAAAAACACGAGTTTTTAGACAATGTCATTTATTTCATAAATGGAATCAAAAAAGTATGAACATTCTATGTCATAACGACTTTGTATAGTTTGCTTATGCGCAAACTATGCACATTCTATGTAATAACAACTTTCTATAGTTTGTGCATGCGTCCGGAAAAAAGAAAAGCTTAGTTCCCTCCTTTTTCTAAATTCACAGCTTCTAGAAGGTTTACATGATTTCTTAAAAAACAAGATTTTTTAGAAATGTGATTTATTTCATAAATGGAATCAACAAACTATGCACATTCTACGTCATAACGACTTTCTAAAGTTTGCGCATGTGTCCGGAAAAAAGAAAAGCTTACTTCCGCCAGTTTTTTAAAATCACAGCTTCTAGAAGGTTTACATGATTTCTTAAAAAAAATGAGTATTTAGAAAATGTGATTTATTTCATAAAAGGAATCAACAAAGTATGCACATTCTACGTCATAACGACTTTCTATAGTTTGCGCATGCGTATGGAAATAAGAAAAGCTTACTTGTCCCCGTTTTTTAAAATCACAGCATCTAGAAGGTTTACATGATTTCTTAAAAAACACGAGTTTTTAGAAAATGTGATTTATTTCATAAATGGAATCAACAAAGTATGCACATTCTAAGTCATAACGACTTTCTATAGTTTGCGCATGCATCCGAAAATAAGAAATCCTTACTTCCCCCCGTTTTTTAAAATCACAGCTTCTGCAAGGTTTACATGATTTCTTAGAAAACACGAGTTTTTAAAAATGTGATTTATTTCATCAATGGAATCAACAAACTATGCACATTGTACGTAATAACGACTTTCTATAGTTTGCGAATGCATCCGGAAATAAGAAAAAGGCTTACTTCCCCCCGTTTTTTAACACCACAACTTCTAGAAGGTTTACATGATTTCTTAAAAAACACGAGTTTTTAGAAAATGTGATTTATTTCATAAATGGAATCAACAAAGTATGCACATTCTACGTCATAATGACTTTCTAAAGTTTGCGCATGCGTCCAGAAATAAGAAAAGCTTACTTCCGCCAGTTTTTTAAAATCACAACTTCTAGAAGGTTTACATGATTTCTTAAAAAAAATGAGTTTTTAGAAAATGTGATTTATTTCATAAAAGCAATCAACAAAGTATGCACATTCTACGTCATAACGACTTTCTATAGTTTGCGCATGCATATGGAAAGAAGAAAAGCTTACTTGTCCTCGTTTTTTAAAATCACAGCTTCTAGAAGGTTTACATGATTTCTTAAAAAACACGAGTTTTTAGAAAATGTGATTTATTTCATAAATGGAATCAACAAAGTATGCACATTCTAAGTCATAACGACTTTCTATAGTTTGCGGATGTGTCCGGAAATAAGAAAAGCTTACTTCCCCCCGTTTTTTAAAATCACAGCTTCTACAAGGTTTACATCATTTCTTAAAAAACACGAGTTTTTAGAAAATGTGATTTATTTCATCAATGGAATCAACAAACTATGCACATTGTACGTAATAACGACTTTCTATAGTTTCAGAATGCGTCCGGAAATAAGAAAAAAACTTACTTCCCCCCGTTTTTTAAAACCACAGCTTCTAGAAGGTTTACATGATTTCTTAAAAAACACGAGTTTTTAGACAATGTCATTTATTTCATAAATGGAATCAAAAAAGTATGAACATTCTATGTCATAACGACTTTGTATAGTTTGCTTATGCGCAAACTATGCACATTCTATGTAATAACAACTTTCTATAGTTTGTGCATGCGTCCGGAAAAAAGAAAAGCTTACTTCCCTCCTTTTTCTAAATTCACAGCTTCTAGAAGGTTTACATGATTTCTTAAAAAACAAGAGGTTTTAGAAAATGTGATTTATTTCATAAATGGAATCAACAAACTATGCACATTCTACGTCATAACGACTTTCTAAAGTTTGCGCATGTGTCCGGAAATAAGAAAAGCTTACTTCCGCCAGTTTTTTAAAATCACAGCTTCTAGAAGGTTTACATGATTTCTTAAAAAAAATGAGTTTTTAGAAAATGTGATTTATTTCATAAAAGGAATCAACAAAGTATGCACATTCTACGTCATAATGACTTTCTATAGTTTGCGCATGCGTATGGAAATAAGAAAAGCTTATTCGCCCCCGTTTTTTAAAATCACAGCATCTAGAAGGTTTACATGATTTCTTAAAAAACACGAGTTTTTAGAAAATGTGATTTATTTCATAAATGGAATCAACGAAGTATGCACATTCTAAGTCATAACGACTTTCTATAGTTTGCGCATGCGTCCGGAAGTAAGAAATGCTTACTTCCCCCCGTTTTTTAAAATCATAGCTTCTGCAAGGTTTACATGATTTCTTAGAAAACATGAGTTTTTAGAAAATTTGATTTATTTCATCAATGGAATCAACAAACTATGCACATTGTACGTAATAACGACTTTCTATAGTTTGCGAATGCATCCGGAAATAAGAAAAAGGCTTACGTCCCCCCATTTTTTAACACCACAACTTCTAGAAGGTTTACATGATTTCTTAAAAAACACGAGTTTTTAGAAAATGTCATTTATTTCATAAATGGAATAAAAAAAGTATGAAAATTCTATGTCATAACGACTTTGTATAGTTTGCGCATGCGCAAACTATGCACATTCTATGTAATAACAACTTTCTATAGTTTGCGCATGCGTTCGGAAAAAAAAAAAAACTTACTTCCCTCCTTTTTCTAAATTCACAGCTTCTAGAAGGTTTACATGATTTCTTAAAAAACAAGAGTTTTTAGAAAATGTGATTTATTTCATAAATGGAATCAACAAACTATGCACATTCTACGTAATAACTACTTTCTATAGTTTGCGCATGCGTCCGAAAATAAGAAAAGCTTACTTTCCCCCGTTTTTTAAAATCACAGCTTCTAGAAGGTTTACCTGATTTCTTAAAAAACACGAGTTTTTTGAAAATGTCATTTAATTTAATAAATGGAATAAACAAATTATGCACATTCTACGTAATAACGAATTTCTATAGTTTGCGCATGCGTCCAGAAATAAGAAAAGCTTACTTCACCCTGTATTCTAAAATCACAGCTTCTAGAAGGTTTACATGATTTCTTAAAAAAAATTAGTTTTTAGAAAATGTGATTTATTTCATAAAAGGAATCAACAAAGTATGCACATTCTACATCATAACGACGTTTTATAATTTGCGCATGCGTATGGAAATAAGAAAAGCTTACTTGCCCTCGTTTTTTAAAATCACAGCTTCTAGAAGGTTTACATGATATCTTAAAAAACACAAGTTTTTAGAAAATGTGAATTATTTCATCAATGGAATCAACAAACTATGCACATTCTACGTAATAACGACTTTCTATAGTTTGTGCATGTGTCCGGAAATAAGAAAAGCTTACTTCCGCCAGTTTTTTAAAATCACAGCTTCGAGAAGGTTTACATAGTTTCTTTAAAAACATGAGTTTTTAGAAAATGTTATTTATTTCATAAATGGAATCAACAAAGTATGCACATTCTACGTCATAACGACTTTCTAAAGTTTGCGCATGCATCCGGAAATAAGAAAAGCTTACTTCCCCCCGTTTTTTAAAGTCACAGCTTCTAGAAGGTTTACATGATTTCTTAAAAAACATGAGTTTTTAGAAAATGTGATTTATTTCATAAAAGGATTCAACAAAGTATGCACATTCTACGTCATAACGACTTTCTATAGTTTGCGCATGCATATGGAAATAAGAAAAGCTTACTTGCCCCCGTTTTTTTAAATCACAGCTTCTAGAAGGTTTACATGATTTCTTAAAAAACATGAGTTTTTAGAAAATAAGATTTTTTTAATAAATGGAATCAACAAAGTATGCACATTCTACGTACTAAAGAATTTCTATAGTTTGAGTATTCCTCTGGAAATAAAGAAATATTACTTCACCCCGTTTTTTAAAATAACAACTTCTGAAAGGTTTACATGATTTCTTAAAAAACACGAGTTTTTAGAAAATGTGATTTATTTCATAAATGGAATCAACGAAGTATGAACATTCTATGTCATAACGACTTTGTATGGTTTGCGCATGCTCAAACTATGCACATTCGAAGTAATAATGACTTTCTATAGTTTGCGCATGCATCCGGAAATAAGAAAAGCTTACTTCCGCCAGTTTTTTAAAATCACAGCTTCTAGAAGGTTTACATGATTTCTTAAAAAACACGAGTTTTTAGAAAATGTGATTTATTTTATAAATGGAATCAACAAAGTATGCACATTCTACGTCATAACGACTTTCTAAAGTTTGCGCATGCGTCCGGAAATAAGAAAAGCTTACTTCCGCCAGTTTTTTAAAATCACAGAAGGACCCTCGTCGAAAGGGGGAGTAGCATAGTATCTGATAACAAGTCTGTCTCATCAATGATGAGGTTACCTTTTTACTACACCTAGTTACTTAGAATTATTTAGATTTAGGAATCTTATATTTTTTCTTTTGATGATAGATGTATACATGCTTTTGATGATAGATGTATACATGCTTTTGATGTTAGATATACATGCTTTTGATGATAGATGTATACATGCTTTTGATGATACATGTTTTGTTATACATGTTTTGATGATGAGGATACATGTTTTGTTATACATGTTTTGATGATGAGGTTACATGATGCCTTGATGTATTGATACGTGTTTGTACTTGTATGGATGAAGATACTTGTACCCATAGTGATGTGGGGATTGGATCATCCCTGGACTTCAGTCCTAAAGAGAGCCGTAGACGTATGTCTTTGAGAATGAAGTCCTTGGTGGACTTGAGGGGATTGGATCATCCCTGGACTTCAGTCCTAAAGAGAGTCGTAGACGTATGTCTTCGAGAATGAAGTCCTTGGTGGACTTGAGGGGATTGGATCATCCCTAGACTTCAGTCCTAAAGAGAGCCATAGACGTATGTCTTCGAGAATGAATTCCTTGGTGGACTTGAGGGGATTGGATCATCCCTGGACTTCAGTCCTAAAGAGAGTTGTAGACGTATGTCTCCAAGAATGAAGTCCTTGGTGGACTTGAGGGGATTGGATCATCCCTAGACTTCAGTCCTAAAGAGAGCCGTAGACGTATGTCTTCGAGAATGAAGTCCTTGGTGGACTTGAGGGGATTGGATAATCCGTGGACTTCAGTCCTAAAAAGAGACGTAGACGTATGTCTTCGAGAACGAAGTCCTTGGTGGACTTGAGGGCATTGGATCATCCCTGGACTTCAGTCCTAAAGAGAGTCATAGACGTATTTCTTCGAGAATGAAGTGCTTGGTGGACTTGAGGGGATTGGATCATCCCTGGACTTCAGTCCTAAAGAGAGCCATAGACGTATGTCTCCAAGAACAAAATCCTGAATGAACAGGTAAGGGGATTGGATCATCCTCGGACTATTAGTCCTTTGAATTGAGTCGTAGACATGATGTCTCCGAGAACAAAATCCTGAATGAAGAGGTAAGGGGATTGGATCGTCCTCGGACTATGGTCCTTTGAATTGAGTTGTAGACATGAGGTCTCTGAGAATTGAATGATAGGACTGGATCATCCCTGAACTTCGGTTCAAAAGGTACATGATAGGACTGGATCGTCCCTGGACTTCGGTTCAAAAGGTACATGATAGGACTGGATCGTCCCTGGACTTCGGTTCAAAAGGTACATGATAGGACTGGATCGTCCCTGGACCTCGGTTCAAAATGTATGTGACAAATCCTAGAATTGTTCTAGGTTACATCCAACATGAAACAGGGCTGGCTCTGTAGATATGATACATCCAACATGAAACAGGGCTGGCTCTGTAGATATGATACATCCAGCATGAAACAGGGCTGGCTCTGTAGATATGATACATCCAGCATGAAACAGGGCTGGTTCTGTAGATGTGATACATCCAGCATGAAACAGGGCTGGCTCTGTAGACAGAAAATTCAATGGCCATGTTAAAATTCAATATGCTAAGACAGAAAATAGCAGCATTACATTCTATTTCAACAAAGTATGCACATTCTACATCATAACGACTCTCTAGAGTTTGCGCATGCGTATGGAAATAAGAAAAGCTTACTTCCACCCGTTTTTTAAAATCACAGCTTCTAGAAGGTTTACATGATTTCTTAAAAAACACGAGTTTTTAAAAAATGTCATTTCTTTAATAAATGGAATCAACAAATTATGCACATTCTACGTAATAATGACTTTCTATAGTTTGCGCATGCATCTGGAAATAAGAAAAGCTTACTTCACCCTGTATTCTAAAATCACAGCTTCTAGAAGGTTTACAAGATTTCTTAACAAACACGAGCTTTTAGAAAATGTCATTTATTTCATAAATGGAATCAACAAAGTATGCACATTCTATGTCATAACGACTTTCTATAGTTTTTGCATGCGCAAACTATGCACATTCTACGTAATAACGACTTTCTATAGTTTGCGTATGGGTCCAGAAATAAGAAAAGCTTACTTCACCCCGTTTTTTAAAATCACAACTTCTAGAAGGTTTACATGATTTCTTAAAAAACTCGAGTTTTTAGAAAATGTCATTTATTTCATAAATGGAATCAACAAAGTATGCACATTCTACGTCATAACGACTTTCTATAGTTTGCGCATGCATCCGGAAATAAGAAAAGCTTACTTCCCCCCAGTTTTTAAAATCACAGCTTCTAGAAGGTTTACATGATTTCTTAAAAAACATGAGTTTTTAGAAAATCTCATTTAGTTCATAAATGGAATCAACAAAGTATGAACATTCTATGTCATAATGACTTTGTGTAGTTTGCGAATGCGTCCAGAAATAAGAAAAGCTTACTTCCCCCCATTTTTTAAAATCACAACTTCTAGAAGGTTTACATGATTTCTTAAAAAAAAACGAGTTTTTAAAAAATGTGATTTATTTCATAAAAGGAATCAACAAAGTATGCACATTCTACGTCGTAACGACTTTCTACAGTTTGCGCATGCGTATCGAAATAAGAAAAGCTTACTTCCCCCCATTTTTTAAAATCACAGCTTCTAGAAGGTTTACATGATTTCTTAAAAAATACGAGTTTTTAGAAAATGTGATTTATTTCATCAATGGAATCAACAAACTATGCACATTCTACGTAATAATGACTTTCTATAGTTTGCGAATGCGTCCGGAAATAAGAAAAGCTTAATTCCCCTTGTTTTTTAAGATCACAGCTTCTAGAAGGTTTACATGATTTCTTAAAAACCACGAGTTTTTACAAAATGTGATTTATTTCATAAATGGAATCAACAAAGTATGCGCATTCTAAGTCATAACGACTTTCTATAGTTTGTGCATGCGTCCGGAAATAAGAAAAGCTTACTTCCCCCCATTTTTTAAAGTCACAGCTTATAGAAGGTTTACATGATTTCTTAAAAAACATGTCTTTTTAGAAAATGTGATTTATTTCATCAATGGAATCAACAAACTATGCACATTCTACGTAATAACTACTTTCTATAGTTTGCGAATGCGTCCGAAAATAAGAAAAGCTTACTTCCCCCTGTTTTTTAAAATCACAGCTTCTAGAAGGTTTACCTGATTTCTTAAAAAACACGAGTTTTTTGAAAATGTCATTTCTTTAATAAATGGAATAAACAAATTATGCACATTCTACGTAATAACGAATTTCTATAGTTTGCGCATGCGTCCAGAAATAAGAAAAGCTTACTTCACCCTGTATTCTAAAATCACAGCTTCTAGAAGGTTTACATGATTTCTTAACAAACAGGAGTTTTTAGAAAATGTCATTTATTTCATAAATGGAATCAACAAAGTATGCACATTCTATGTCATAACGACTTTCTATAGTTTTTGCATGCGCAAACTATGCACATTCTACGTAATAACGACATTCTATAGTTTGCGTATGGGTCCAGATATAAGAAAAGCTTACTTCCCCCCCTTTTTTAAAATCACAACTTCTAGAAGGTTTACATGATTTCTTAAAAAACACGAGTTTTTAGAAAATGTGATTTATTTGATAAATGGAATCAACAAAGTTTGCACATTATATGTCATAACGACTTTGTATGGTTTGCGCATGCGCAAACTATGCACATTCTACGTAATAACGACTCTCTATAGTTTGCGCATGCGTCCAGAGATAAGAAAAGATTACTTCCGCCAGTTTTTTAAAATCACAGCTTCTAGAAGGTTTATATGATTTCTTAAAAAACACGAGTTTTTAGAAAATGTGATTTATTTCATAAATGGAATCAACAAAGTATCCACATTCTACGTCATCACGACTTTCTATAGTTTGCGCATGCATCCGGAAATAAGAAAAGCTTACTTCCCCCCATTTTTTAAAATCACAGCTTCTAGAAGGTTTACATGATTTCTCAAAAAACACGAGTTTTTAGAAAATGTGATTTATTTCATCAATGGAATCAACAAACTATGCACATTCTACATAATAACGACTTTCTATAGTTTGCGAATGCGTCCGGAAATAAGAAAAGCTTAATTCCCCTTGTTTTTTAAGATCACAGCTTCTAGAAGGTTTACATGATTTCTTAAAAAACAAGAGTTTTTAGAAAATGTCATTTATTTCATAAATGGAATCAACAAAGTATGAACATTCTATGTCATAACAACTTTTTGTAGTTTGTGAATGCGCCCGGAAATAAGAAAAGCTTACTTCCCCATGGTTTTTAAAATCGCAGCTTCTAGAAGGTTTACATGATTTCTTAAAAAACACGGGTTTTTAGAAAATGTGATTTATTTCATAAATGGAATCAACAAAGTATGCACATTCTATGTCATAACGACTTTGTATAGTTTACGCATGCACAAACTATGCACATTCTACGTAATGACAAATTTCTATAGTTTGCGCATGCGTCCGGAAATAAGAAAAGCTTACTTCCTCCAGTTTTTTAAAATCACAGCTTCTAGAAGGTTTACATTATTTCTTAAAAAACACAAGTTTTTAGAAAATTTTATTTATTTCATAAATGGAATCAACAAAGTATGCACATTCTACGTCATAACGAGTTTCTAAAGTTTTTGCATGCGTCCGGTAATAAGAAAAGCTCACTTTCGCCAGTTTTTTAAAATCACAGATTCTAGAAGGTTTACATGATTTCTTAAAATCCACGAGTATTTAGAAAATGTGATTTATTTCATCAATGGAATCAATAACCTATGCACATTCTACATAATAACGACTTTCTATAGTTTGCGAATGCGTCCGGAATTAAGAAAAGCTTACTTCCCCCCGTTTTTTAAAACCACGGCTTCTAGAAGGTTTACATGATTTCTTAAAAAACACGAGTTTTTAGAAAATGTCATTTATTTCATAAATGGAATCAAAAAATTATGAACATTCTATGTCATAACGACTTTCTATAGTTTGCGCATGCATCCGGAAATAAGAAAAGCTTACTTCCCGCCGTTTTTAAAATCATAGCTTCTAGAAGGATTACATGATTTCTTGAAAAACATGAGTTTTACGAACATGTGATTTATTTCATAAATGGAATCAACAAAGTATGCACATTCTATGTCATAACGAATTTCTATAGTTTGCGCATGCGGAAAGTAATCACATTCTACGTACTAACGACTTTCTATAGTTTGCGTATGCATCCAGAAATAACAAAAGCTTACTTCACCCCGTTTCTTAAAATCACAACTTCTAGAAGGTTTACATAATTTCTCAAAAAAAATGAGTTTTTAGAAAATGTGATTTATTTCATAAATGGAATCAACAAAGTATGCACATTCTATGTCATAACGACTTTGTATGGTTTGCGCATGCGCAAACTATGCACATTCTACGTAATAACGACTTTCTATAGTTTGCGCATGTGTGCGGAAATAAGAAAAGCTTACTTCTGCTAGTTTTTTAAAATCACAGCTTCTAGAAGGTTCACATGATTTCTTAAAAAACACGAGTTTTTAGAAAATGTGATTTATTTCATCAAAGGAATCAACAAAGTATGCACATTCTACGTCATAGCGACTTTCTATAGTATGCGCATGCGTATGGAAATAAGAAAATCTTACTTGCCACCGTTTTCTAAAATCACAGCTTCTAGAAGGTTTACATGATTTCTTAAAAAACACGAGTTTTTAGAAAAATTGATTTATTTCATGAATGGAATCAAAAAACTATGGACATTCTACGTAATAACGACTTTCTATAGTTTGCGAATGCGTCCGGCAATAAGAAAAGCTTACTTGCCCCCGGTTTTTAGAATCACAACGTCTAGAATGTTTACATGATTTCTTAAAAACCATGAGTTTTTAGAAAATGTCATTTATTTCAGAAATGGAATCAAAAAAGTATGAACATTCTATGTCATAACGACTTTGTATAGTTTGCGCGTGCGCAAACTATGCACATTCTAGGTAATAACAACTTTCTATAGTTTGCACATGCGTCCGTAAACAAGAAAAGCTTACTTCCCCCCTTTTTTTAAAATCACAGCTTCTAGAAGGTTTACATGATTTCTTAAAAAAAATGAGTTTTTGGAAAATGTGATTTATTTCATAAAAGGAATCAACAAAGTATGCACATTCTACGTCATAACGAATTTCTACAGTTTGCGCATGCGTATGGAAATAAGAAAAGCTTACTTCCCCCCATTTTTTAAAATCAGAGCTTCTAGAAGGTTTACATGATTTCTTAACAAACACGAGTTTTTATAAAATCTCATTTATGTCATAAATGGAATCAACAAAGTATGCACATTCTATGTCATAACGACTTTCTATAGTTTTCGCATGCGGAAAATATGCACATTCTACGTAATAACGACTTTCTATAGTTTGCGCATGCGTCTGGAAATAAAAAAAGCTTACTTCCCCCCTTTTTTTAAATTCACAGCTTCTAGAAGGTTTACATGATTTCTTAAAAAACACGAGTTTTTAGACAATGTGATTTATTTCATAAATGGAATCAACAAAGTATGCACATTCTACGTCATAATGGCTTTCTATAGTTTGCGCATGCGTCCGGAAATAAGAAAAGCTTACTTCCCCCCATTTTTTAAAATCACAGCTTCTAAAAGGTTTACATGATTTCTTAAAAAAAATGATTTTTTAGAAAATGTGATTTATTTCATAAAAGGAATCAATAAAGTATGCACATTCTACGTCATAACGACTTTGTATAGTTTGCGCATGCGCAAACTATGCACATTATAGCTAATAAGGACTATTTATAGTGTGCGCATGCGTCCGGAAATAAGAAAAGCTTACTTCCCACCGTTTTTTAAAATCACAACTTCTACAAGGTTTACATGATTTCTTAAAAAACACGAGTTTTTAGAAAATGTGATTTATTTCATCAATGGAATCAACAAACTATGCACATTCTACGTAATAACGACTTTCTATAGTTTGCGAATGCGTCCGGAAATAAGAAAAGCTTACTTCCCCTCGTTTTTTAAGATCATAGCTTCTAGAAGGTTTACATGATTTCTTAAAAAACACGAGTTTTTAGAAAATGTCATTTATTTCAAAAATGGAATCAACAAAGTATGAACATTCTATGTGATAACGACTTTGTGTAGTTTGCGAATCCGTCCGGAAATAAGAAAAGCTTACTTCCTCCCGGTTTTTAAAATCACAGCTTCTAGAAGGTTTACATGATTTCTTCAAAAACACGAGTTTTTAGAAAATGTCATTTATTTCATAAATGTATTCAAAAAAGTATGAACATTCTATGTCATAACGACTTTGTATAGTTTGCGCATTCGCAAACTATGCGCATTCTATGTAATAACGACTTTCTATAGTTTGCACATGCGCCCGGAAATAAGAAAAGCTTACTTCCCCCCATTTTTAAATTCACAACTTCTAGAAAGTTTACATGATTTCTTAAAAAACACGAGTATTTAGAAAATGTGATTTATTTCATAAATGGAATCAACAAAGTATGCACATTCTATGTCATAACGACTTTGTATAGTTTACGCATGCACAAACTATGCACATTCTACGTAATAACGAATTTCTATAGTTTGCGCATGCGTCCGGAAATAAGAAAAGCTTACTTCCTCCAGTTTTTTAAAATCACAGCTTCTAGAAGGTTTACATGATTTCTTAAAAAACACAAGTTTTTAGAAAATTCTATTTATTTCATAAATGGAATCAACAAAGTATGCACATTCTACGTCATAACGACTTTCTAAAGTTTGCACATGCGTCCGGAAATAAGAAAAGCTTACTTCCGCCAGTTTTTTAAAATCACAGCTTCTAGAAGGTTTGCATGTTTTCTTAAAAAACATGAGTTTGTAGAAAATTTGATTTATTTCATAAATGGAATCAACAAAGTATGCATATTATAAGTCATAACGAATTTCTATAGTTTGCGCATGCGTCCGGAAATAAGAAAGGCTTACTTCCCCCCGTTTTTTAAAATCACAGCTTTTACAAGGTTTACATGATTTCTTAAAAAACACAAGTTTTTAGAAAATGTGATTTATTTCATCAATGGAATCAATAAACTATGCACATTCTACGTAATAACGACTTTCTATAGTTTGCGAATGCGTCCAAAAATAAGAAAAGCTTACTTCCCCCCGTTTTTTAAAACCACAGCTTCTAGAAGGTTTACATGATTTCTTAAAAAACACGAGTTTTTAGAAAATGTCATTTATTTCATAAATGGAATCAAAAAATTATGAACATTCTATGTCATAACGACTTTGTATAGTTTGCGCAGGCACAAAATATAAATATTCTAGGTAATAACGACTTTCTATAGTTTGCGCATGCGTACGGAAATAAGAAAAGCTTACTTCCCCCCTTTTTTTTAAATTCACAGCTTCTAGAAGGTTTACATGATTTTTTTAAAAACACGAGTTTTTAGAAAATGTAATTTTTTTCATAAATGGAATCAACAAAGTATGCACAGTCTATGTAATAACGACTTTCTATAGTTTGCGTATGCGTCCAGAAATAAGAAAAGCTTACTTCCCCCCTTTTTTTGAATTCACAGCTTCTAGAAGGTTTACATGATTTCTTAAAAAACACGAGCTTTTAGAAAATGTGATTTATTTCATAAATGGAATCAACAAAGTATTCACATTCTAAGTCATAACGAATTTCTAAAGTTTTTGCATGCGTCCGGTAATAAGAAAAGCTCACTTTCGCCAGTTTTTTAAAATCACAGATTCTAGAAGGTTTACATGATTTCTTAAAATCCACGAGTATTTAGAAAATGTGATTTATTTCATCAATGGAATCAATAACCTATGCACATTCTACATAATAACGACTTTCTATAGTTTGCGAATGCGTCCGGAATTAAGAAAAGCTTACTTCCCCCCGTTTTTTAAAACCACGGCTTCTAGAAGGTTTACATGATTTCTTAAAAAACACGAGTTTTTAGAAAATGTCATTTATTTCATAAATGGAATCAAAAAATTATGAACATTCTATGTCATAACGACTTTCTATAGTTTGCGCATGCATCCGGAAATAAGAAAAGCTTACTTCCCGCCGTTTTTAAAATCATAGCTTCTAGAAGGATTACATGATTTCTTGAAAAACATGAGTTTTACGAACATGTGATTTATTTCATAAATGGAATCAACAAAGTATGCACATTCTATGTCATAACGAATTTCTATAGTTTGCGCATGCGGAAAGTAATCACATTCTACGTACTAACGACTTTCTATAGTTTGCGTATGCATCCAGAAATAACAAAAGCTTACTTCACCCCGTTTCTTAAAATCACAACTTCTAGAAGGTTTACATAATTTCTCAAAAAAAATGAGTTTTTAGAAAATGTGATTTATTTCATAAATGGAATCAACAAAGTATGCACATTCTATGTCATAACGACTTTGTATGGTTTGCGCATGCGCAAACTATGCACATTCTACGTAATAACGACTTTCTATAGTTTGCGCATGTGTGCGGAAATAAGAAAAGCTTACTTCTGCTAGTTTTTTAAAATCACAGCTTCTAGAAGGTTCACATGATTTCTTAAAAAACACGAGTTTTTAGAAAATGTGATTTATTTCATCAAAGGAATCAACAAAGTATGCACATTCTACGTCATAGCGACTTTCTATAGTATGCGCATGCGTATGGAAATAAGAAAATCTTACTTGCCACCGTTTTCTAAAATCACAGCTTCTAGAAGGTTTACATGATTTCTTAAAAAACACGAGTTTTTAGAAAAATTGATTTATTTCATGAATGGAATCAAAAAACTATGGACATTCTACGTAATAACGACTTTCTATAGTTTGCGAATGCGTCCGGCAATAAGAAAAGCTTACTTGCCCCCGGTTTTTAGAATCACAACGTCTAGAATGTTTACATGATTTCTTAAAAACCATGAGTTTTTAGAAAATGTCATTTATTTCAGAAATGGAATCAAAAAAGTATGAACATTCTATGTCATAACGACTTTGTATAGTTTGCGCGTGCGCAAACTATGCACATTCTAGGTAATAACAACTTTCTATAGTTTGCACATGCGTCCGTAAACAAGAAAAGCTTACTTCCCCCCTTTTTTTAAAATCACAGCTTCTAGAAGGTTTACATGATTTCTTAAAAAAAATGAGTTTTTGGAAAATGTGATTTATTTCATAAAAGGAATCAACAAAGTATGCACATTCTACGTCATAACGAATTTCTACAGTTTGCGCATGCGTATGGAAATAAGAAAAGCTTACTTCCCCCCATTTTTTAAAATCAGAGCTTCTAGAAGGTTTACATGATTTCTTAACAAACACGAGTTTTTATAAAATCTCATTTATGTCATAAATGGAATCAACAAAGTATGCACATTCTATGTCATAACGACTTTCTATAGTTTTCGCATGCGGAAAATATGCACATTCTACGTAATAACGACTTTCTATAGTTTGCGCATGCGTCTGGAAATAAAAAAAGCTTACTTCCCCCCTTTTTTTAAATTCACAGCTTCTAGAAGGTTTACATGATTTCTTAAAAAACACGAGTTTTTAGACAATGTGATTTATTTCATAAATGGAATCAACAAAGTATGCACATTCTACGTCATAATGGCTTTCTATAGTTTGCGCATGCGTCCGGAAATAAGAAAAGCTTACTTCCCCCCATTTTTTAAAATCACAGCTTCTAAAAGGTTTACATGATTTCTTAAAAAAAATGATTTTTTAGAAAATGTGATTTATTTCATAAAAGGAATCAATAAAGTATGCACATTCTACGTCATAACGACTTTGTATAGTTTGCGCATGCGCAAACTATGCACATTATAGCTAATAAGGACTATTTATAGTGTGCGCATGCGTCCGGAAATAAGAAAAGCTTACTTCCCACCGTTTTTTAAAATCACAACTTCTACAAGGTTTACATGATTTCTTAAAAAACACGAGTTTTTAGAAAATGTGATTTATTTCATCAATGGAATCAACAAACTATGCACATTCTACGTAATAACGACTTTCTATAGTTTGCGAATGCGTCCGGAAATAAGAAAAGCTTACTTCCCCTCGTTTTTTAAGATCATAGCTTCTAGAAGGTTTACATGATTTCTTAAAAAACACGAGTTTTTAGAAAATGTCATTTATTTCAAAAATGGAATCAACAAAGTATGAACATTCTATGTGATAACGACTTTGTGTAGTTTGCGAATCCGTCCGGAAATAAGAAAAGCTTACTTCCTCCCAGTTTTTAAAATCACAGCTTCTAGAAGGTTTACATGATTTCTTCAAAAACATGAGTTTTTAGAAAATGTCATTTATTTCATAAATGTATTCAAAAAAGTATGAACATTCTATGTCATAACGACTTTGTATAGTTTGCGCATTCGCAAACTATGCGCATTCTATGTAATAACGACTTTCTATAGTTTGCACATGCGCCCGGAAATAAGAAAAGCTTACTTCCCCCCTTTTTTAAATTCACAACTTCTAGAAAGTTTACATGATTTCTTAAAAAACACGAGTATTTAGAAAATGTGATTTATTTCATAAATGGAATCAACAAAGTATGCACATTCTATGTCATAACGACTTTGTATAGTTTACGCATGCACAAACTATGCACATTCTACGTAATAACGAATTTCTATAGTTTGCGCATGCGTCCGGAAATAAGAAAAGCTTACTTCCTCCAGTTTTTTAAAATCACAGCTTCTAGAAGGTTTACATGATTTCTTAAAAAACACAAGTTTTTAGAAAATTCTATTTATTTCATAAATGGAATCAACAAAGTATGCACATTCTACGTCATAACGACTTTCTAAAGTTTGCACATGCGTCCGGAAATAAGAAAAGCTTACTTCCGCCAGTTTTTTAAAATCACAGCTTCTAGAAGGTTTGCATGTTTTCTTAAAAAACATGAGTTTGTAGAAAATTTGATTTATTTCATAAATGGAATCAACAAAGTATGCATATTATAAGTCATAACGAATTTCTATAGTTTGCGCATGCGTCCGGAAATAAGAAAGGCTTACTTCCCCCCGTTTTTTAAAATCACAGCTTTTACAAGGTTTACATGATTTCTTAAAAAACACAAGTTTTTAGAAAATGTGATTTATTTCATCAATGGAATCAATAAACTATGCACATTCTACGTAATAACGACTTTCTATAGTTTGCGAATGCGTCCAAAAATAAGAAAAGCTTACTTCCCCCCGTTTTTTAAAACCACAGCTTCTAGAAGGTTTACATGATTTCTTAAAAAACACGAGTTTTTAGAAAATGTCATTTATTTCATAAATGGAATCAAAAAATTATGAACATTCTATGTCATAACGACTTTGTATAGTTTGCGCAGGCACAAAATATAAATATTCTAGGTAATAACGACTTTCTATAGTTTGCGCATGCGTACGGAAATAAGAAAAGCTTACTTCCCCCCTTTTTTTTAAATTCACAGCTTCTAGAAGGTTTACATGATTTTTTTAAAAACACGAGTTTTTAGAAAATGTAATTTTTTTCATAAATGGAATCAACAAAGTATGCACAGTCTATGTAATAACGACTTTCTATAGTTTGCGTATGCGTCCGGAAATAAGAAAAGCTTACTTCCCCCCTTTTTTTGAATTCACAGCTTCTAGAAGGTTTACATGATTTCTTAAAAAACACGAGCTTTTAGAAAATGTGATTTATTTCATAAATGGAATCAACAAAGTATTCACATTCTAAGTCATAACGAATTTCTATAGTTTGCGCATGTGTCCGGAAATAAGAAAAGCTTACTTCCCCCGGTTTTTTAAAATCACAGCTTCTACATGGTTTACATGATTTCTTAAAAAACACGAGTTTTGAGAAAATGTGATTTATTTCATCAATGGAATCAATAAACTATGCACATTCTACGTAATAACGACTTTCTATAGTTTGCGAATGCGTCCGGAAATAAGAAAAGCTTACTTCCCCCGGTTTTTTAAAACCACAGCTTCTAGAAGGTTTACATGATTTCTTAAAAAACACGAGTTTTTAGAAAATGTCATTTATTTCATAAATGGAATAAAAAAAGTATGAACATTCTATGTTATAACAACTTTGTATAGTTTGCGCATCCGCAAACTATGCACATTCTATGTAATAACGACTTTCTATAGTTTTGCATGCTTCCGGAAATAATAAAAGCTTACTTGCCCCCTTTTTTTAAATTCACAGCTTCTAGAAGGTTTATATTATTTCTTAAAAAACACGAGTTTTTAGAAAATGTCATTTATTTGATAAATGGAATCAACAAAGTATGGACATTCTATGTAATAACGACTTTCTATAGTTTGCGCATGCGTCCGGAAATAAGAAAAGCTTACTTCCGCCTGTTTTTTAAAGTCACAGCTTCTAGAAGGTTTACATGATTTCTTAAAAAACACGAGTTTTTAGAAAATGTCATTTATTTCATAAATCGAATCAACAAAGTATGCACATTCTACGTAATAACGACTTTCTATAGTTTGCGAATGCATCCAGAAATAAGAAAAGCTTACTTACCCCCGGTTTTTAAAATCACAGCTTCTAGAAGGTTTACATGATTTCTTAAAAAACACGAGTTTTTAGAAAATGTCATTTATTTCATAAATGGAATCAAAAAAGTATGAACATTCTATGTCATAACGACTTTGTATAGTTTGCGCATGCGCAAAGTATGCACATTCTAGGTAATAACGACTTTCTATAGTTTGCGCATGCGTCTGGAAATAACAAAAGCTTAATTTCCCCCTTTTTTTAAATTCATAGCTTCTAGAAGGTTTACATGATTTCTTAAAAAACACGAGTTTTTAGAAAATGTGATTTATTTCATTAATGGAATCAACAAAGTAAGCACATTCTACGTCATAATGACTTTCTATAGTTTGCGCATGCGTCCGGAAATAAGAAAAGCTTACTTCCCCCCGTTTTTTAAAATCACAGCTTCTAAAAGGTTTACATGATTTCTTAAAAAAAATGAGTTTTTAGAAAATGTGATTTATTTCATAAAAGGAATCAACAAAGTATGCACATTCTACGTCATAACGACTTTGTATAGTTTGCGCATGCGGAAACTATGCACATTCTAGGTAATAACGACTTTCTATAGTTTGCGCATGCGTCCGGAAATAAGAAAAGCTTACTTCCCCCCGTTTTTTAAAATCACAGATTCTAGAAGGTTTACATGATTTCTTAAAAAACACGAGTTTTTAGAAAATGTCATTTATTTCATAAATGGAATCAAAAAAGTATGAACATTCTATGTCATAACGACTTTGTATAGTTTGCGCATGCGCAAAGTATGCACATTCTAGGTAATAACGACTTTCTATAGTTTGCGCATGCGTCCGGAAATAACAAAAGCTTACTTTCCCCCTTTTTTTAAATTCATAGCTTCTAGAAGGTTTACATGATTTCTTAAAAAACACGAGTTTTTAGAAAATGTGATTTATTTCATTAATGGAATCAACAAAGTAAGCACATTCTACGTCATAATGACTTTCTATAGTTTGCGCATGCGTCCGGAAATAAGAAAAGCTTACTTCCCCCCGTTTTTTAAAATCACAGCTTCTAAAAGGTTTACATGATTTCTTAAAAAAAATGAGTTTTTAGAAAATGTGATTTATTTCATAAAAGGAATCAACAAAGTATGCACATTCTACGTCATAACGACTTTGTATAGTTTGCGCATGCGGAAACTATGCACATTCTAGGTAATAACTACTTTCTATAGTTTGCGCATGCGTCCGGAAATAAGAAAAGCTTACTTCCCCCCGTTTTTTAAAATCACAGATTCTAGAATGTTTACATGATTTCTTAAAAAACACGAGTTTTTAGAAAATGTCATTTATTTAATAAATGGAATCAACAAAGTATGCACATTCTACGTAATAACAACTTTCTATAGTTTGCCCATGCGTCCGGAAATAAGAAAAGCTTACTTCCCCCTGTTTGTTAAAATCATAGCTTCTAGAAGGTTTACATGATTTCTTAACAAACACGAGTTTTTAGAAAATGTCATTTATTTCATAAATGGAATCAACAAAGTATGCACATTCTATGTCATAACGACCTTCTATTGTTTGCGCATGCGCAAACTATGCACATTCTACGTACTAACGACTTTCTATAGTTTGAATATTCGTCCGGAAATAAGAAAAGCTTACTTCACCCCGTTTTTTAAAATTACAACTTCTAGAAGGTTTACATGATTTCTTAAAAAACACGAGTTTTTAGAAAATGTGATTTATTTCATAAATGGAATCAACAAAGGATGCACATTCTATGTCATAACGACTTTGTATGGTTTACGGATGCGCAAACTATGCACATTCTACGTACTAACGACTTTCTATAGTTTGTGTATTCGTCCGGAAATAAGAAAAGCTTACTCCACCCCGTTTTTGAAAATCACAACTTCTAGAAGGTTTACATGATTTCTTAAAAAAGACAAGTTTTTAGAAAATGTGATTTATTTCATAAATGTAGTCAACAAAGTATGCACATTCTATGTCATAACGACTTTGTATGGTTTGCGCATGCGCAAACTATGCACATTCTAAGTAATCACGACTTTCTATAGTTTCCGCATGCATCCGGAAATAAGAAAAGCTTACTTCCGCCAGTTTTTTAAAATCACAGCTTCTAGAAGGTTTACATGATTTCTTAAAAAACACGAGTTTTTAGAAAATGTGATTTATTTCATAAATTTAATCAAGAAAGTATGCACATTCTACGTTATAACGACTTTCCAAAGTTTACGCATGGGTCCGGAAATAGGAAAAGCTTACTTCCGCCAGTTTTTTAAAATCACTGCTTCTAGAAGGTTTACATGATTTCTTGAAAAACACGAGTTTTTAGAAAATGTGATTTATTTCATAAATTGAATCAACAAAGTATGCATATTCTACGTCATAACGACTTTCCAAAGTTTGCGCATGGGTCCGGAAATAGGAAAAGCTTACTTGCGCCAGTTTTTTAAAATCACTGCTTCTAGAAGGTTTACATGATTTCTTGATAAACACGAGTTTTTAGAAAATGTGATTTATTTCATAAATTGAATCAACAAAGTATGCACATTCTTCATCATAACGACTTTCTATAGTTTGCGCATGCGTTTGGAAATAAGAAAAGCTTACTTGCCCCCGTTTTTTAAAATCATAGCTTCTAGAAGGTTTACATGATTTCTTAAAAAACACGAGTTTTTAGAAAATGTCATTTATTTTATAAATGCAATCAACAAAGTATGCACATTCTACGTAATGTTAAATTTTCAGAATTTACTTCAATCTGATGTAGGATCTTAACTGAGAGAACAACATGTACAGCATATCTACAACATATCAATCATGGAGACAATAATGAAAGAACACAAGAGACACAAAGATTTACTTGGGGAAAACCATAAAGGTGAAAAACCCCAATAACTTCCTCAAAGATAGATAGAGCAATGATATAACCAACCAAGAGAGATAGCCATAACCTAGCAGCAGATCCTCCTCCTCCATAAGTGCGCCACTCCTCCTTGAGTGCATGTGTGAGAAGTGAGTGAGTAAATAGAGTGCCTCCCGCACTCTATTTATACTTGACTTGACTTGCCTTTTTACCTAACTCATGTAGGCTCGAACTTAACCACATCACATAATGCTAAGTGGGACGACCCCCAATAGGGTGGTCTAATAACCCTTTGACCCACATGGCCGAACCCCAATAGGGTGGTCTAATAACCCTTTGACCGACATGACTTATACAGGGCCGACCCCAAACAAGGTGGTCTAATAACCCATCAAGTATAAGTTACGACACTTACAATATAAATGACGACACTTCCTTATAGAGGAAGAATACCATCTCTATAGGAATACAATATACATATATGTGAAATACATTCCGAAGTTACATATACATCAACACTCCCTCTTAACTAGGAAGGTATTTCTCAGCACAGTTCTTCTAGCACAAGTCATCTTCTCTGGATCATCGTCACTAGATAATCGTCATCGAGTCATCATCATCGTCACTGCTGCTGCTATCTCAATCAATCTCTGAATCTACTCGTCATAGGAAGTTCTATAGAGCCAATCCTTTTTAATACTGGATGTAGGCCCACCACCTGCAGGTCTTCATCATCACTGGCCATACTGTGGAATCCTCAGGACTTATTACGTGCGTCACAAAACCTCAAAAGAGCATCCCAGGATGTTACGGGTACACAACTCCGACCTGTAGGATCTCCCAGGGCGCTATTACATGTGACCCCACCACAAAACCTCGAAAGAGCATCTCAGGATGTTACGGGTACACAACTCCGACCTGAAATATCCCAGGGCACAAATTACATGTGGTCCACCACAAAACCTCGCAAGAGCATCTCAGGATGTTACGGGTACACAACTCTGACCTGAAATCTCCCAGGGCGCTATTACATGTGGTCATGGCAAAACCTCGCAAAAGCATCCCAGGACTGATTACGGGCACACAACCCAACCTATCGGATCTCCCAGGGCGCTATTACATGCCATAGGACAAAACCTCGCAAGAGCATCTGCCAGATATCCCAGGGCGCTATTACATGCCATAGGAAAAACCTCGAAAGACTATCTGCAGATCTCCTAGGGCACCGAATTACATGTCCTCCCAGAGAAAAACCTCGAAAGAGCATTTTCCAGATGTCCCAGGGCACCGATATTACATGCCATAGGCAAAACCTCGAAAGACCATCTGCAAATCTCCCAGGGCACCGGATTACATGCTCATCTGCACAACCTGATCCACGGCCATAGAGTATCATCCTGATACTCACCATACATCATCCTGATGCATCCATGATCATCCTGATCATCCTCACTGCAACGTCCTACTGCATGTCATCTGGAGCAACATCCTGAAGCTCGTCATCTATGATCATCCTGATCATCACTGCAACATCCTGCTGCATGTCATCTGGAGCAACATACTGAAGCTCGTCATCTATGATCATCCTGATCATCACTGCAACATCCTGCTGCATGATCCACCTGATCATCAATGCATCCACCTGATGCATACCAAGTATCTACCTAATACATATCATCATACATGATCCTCCTAATCATACAATGTATCCACCTGATACATGATACATATCACCATACATGATCCACCTGATCATACAATGTATCCACCTGATACATATATAGATACATGGTCCAAGCATCCAACATGATGCATATACAAAATACATACACATGATCCAACTGATCATATCCAGCATCCAACATGATGCATACATACATAAATGATCCAATTGATCATATCTAGCATCCAACATGATGCATACATACATAAATGATCCAACTGATCATATCCAAGCAGAAACCAGAACATCATCCTAATGCCCATTATCCAGTGCTTACATCCACAGCCATGTGAAGGATCCTCCTTCCAACATGCTTGGAATGGCTTCAGCAAATGTGTCCATCACTTCTTCCTCGAAGTGTCCTCGATCTGAAGAACGCCAAGCCTCTCTCTGAAGTACTCGAACTTCACTCTGGCTAGTGGCTTCGTCAGCACATCTGCAATCTGCTCGTCCGTCGCAACATACAGAAGCTTCACAATTCCTCTCTGCACCATATCCCTGATATAGTGATATTTGATCTCTATGTGTTTCGACCTGTCATGAAACACTGGGTTCTCGGACAGCTTCACACAACTCTGGTTATCACAGAAGATACCAGTAGCCTCCAATGGAAGATCAAATAACTCGGACAGTAGCTTCCATAGCCATACTGCCTCACAACTAGCTGAACAGGCTGCAACATACTTTGCCTCAGCTGTACTCAGTGCTACACAAGACTGCTTCTTACTAAACCAAGAGATCACACCTGATCCCATACTGAAGCAGCACCCAGATGTGCTCTTCCTATCTGCAGCACTGCCAGCCCAATCTGAATCAACATAACCCTGCAGGTTAAACTTTTGATTCACCTCATACTTGAGCCCATAATCCACTGTACCCTTCAGGTACCTCAGAACATGCTTTACAGCAACCAAGTGAACACTCCTCGGATCCGTCAGGAACTGGCTCAATGTGTTCACAACAAAGCAAATGTCTGGTCTCGTGTTCATTAGGTACATCAATGACCCAATCATCTGACGATACATAGAGACATCAATCAGCTCAGATGAAGCATCACATAGAAGCTTCAGATTCGATGCCATAGGTGTGGCCATGGCCTTGCAATCCATCATCCCGAACCTATTCAGGATCTCTACTACATACTTCCCTTGTCCAAGGAAGATTCCTTCTGCACTATGCCACACCTCCATGCCAAAAACAAATAGTGCATCATCCCCAAGTTCTTCATCTCGAACTCGGTAGTAAGCTTCCGCTGCGTGTCGGCAATCAATCTATCTTCACCATACCAAGTTCTGCACATATATGATTTCCTATCATGTGTCTCAGAACCAAGTGGCTGCTCCACATACACTTCTTCTTCATCTACACCATTCAAGGAAGCTGTCTTGAATCCATCTGGTGTATCTTCTATTCTATCACTTTTATATTTCTCTATGCTGCCATCTACAACATGCTTGATCTGATAGTTCCATTTGGAAGTCATAGCAAACTTCCCTTCATGTCTTTGGGATTACATCCCAAACATCATTTTTCATGATCGACGGATCATGGCATTTCATTTATTCATCCCAGATCCTGGGAACTTCAATATCTTCAATAGATATCTTTGTTGCTGGAACAAATGTTGTAGTCCTTTTGTAGGTGAAGATATACGGTCTTTCCTACAAAACAGGTTAAATTGCATGATTAGAAACATCTCATAATTTTCAGAACAAATTCATACACATAAAGAAATATGTCATACAGTCATGCAATTATCTTAGCCAATGCTTCAATACAACATTTATCCATATCCCGTAACTTTCTAGATGCCTTCCAATCTCTACCAGAACATTGTTAAGAGTGTGCACAACTCTCAACGTGTCAGCAAAGAGGTTTCATTCTAGATAAGTAGCAATGGAATGTTGTACAGTGCCATAGGCCACTTACCCATGCATATTAGGAGTATACTGTTCATTAATGCAATTATTCTAATATGCATAATACACAACCTAATTCTAGGAACATCAGTATATACATTATTCAACAGTATTATTTAAGAAATGACAATTCAAATACTTATCTTTGTTTGTTCATTGGGTGGACTCCCTTTGAGTCTTCGCTTCCTTGCAGGAGCTGCTGGAGTCCTAATCTGAAGTACCTTCTTCTACACCTTTCTATTGTGGGATGTAGAGAGATGGTCAACTCCCTCTGAATATCTGCATCCTTGCATAAACCACTGGAATGTACTCCCTCTTGATCTTTGCTTCCTGGATTACCTGTTCTTGAATCTCATATTCATCCTTGGTCCCTATGCATGCTTATTAGTATCATGAATGTGTTATCCTTGTGATCTCATATAAAATCATACATTCATTAGTATACTATTAAAACACAATAATCTCAAGCATGTATAGTCATGATCATTTCAAACAGAAATAATAAGCATTAGCATTCAAGGTTTATGTAGGATTCTTATGGTTAGTCAAATCATAAGAAACATAACATGTCTAAACCTGTAATTACTCAAACCTATGACTCTTCAGGTTAGTTGAATCATCAATCAAGATAAGAGATATAAAATGCATAAAACCTGTGATTATTCAGACCTATACCATCATGATTCTTCTGGTTAGTCATATCATCAATTATGGTAAGAAACATAATATGCATACAATCATGATTATTCAAACCTATGACTTCATGAATAATCATTATCAACAACAGTATAAGATCCTAACACAAGGTAGGATTCTATCTTGATATAGGAAAAACATACATGGATTAGCATGCTAGCTATTTATGTCTAACATACTCACATGATGTCTTCTTGTTCTTCTTCAATGACTTGTGCTAGTAACCTGTATATCTCATAGGTTAACTATTACAAAACCAAGTTATACATACCTCGTAAATGGATCTTCTATGAGATCCATGACAATGGATGAATCTTTGTCCTCATGTTATCATGATCATATGTTCTTGGACCAGAACATGATTTGTCTTTCTTGGTGTACCTTTCATGTTAGTAGACAACATAAACCTCATACAACACCATAATGCATTAGTACAATCATAAGTGTCAACACCTTAACCAATGAATATCTTCTATCATGCATTCATAATTTTGTTAAGGTTATACGACAAATCTAAAATCAAAATTGTACTAACCGTAATAACATGAAGACAAACATACCATAAACTTAATCATGGACAAAAATCGAAACATACCTCGATGAGTCATACCTGTCGAGATCGCTTGTATTCTTCTTATGTAAGGCCTTATCCTCATCTCCCTCTGAGACAGGAACTTCTTCACTTATGCAGGTGACCAATCCATCTTCTTCTAGGATTAACCCAATCCACTTGATTTGCAAGAACTGGACCTGGAGCTGGATATGGGTTTGTCAGAGAAACCCCAAAAATTCAAACTTTGAATTTCAAACTTCCGAAAGGATAGAAATATGCGCCTTGATGAGCTGATCAAACTGGTATATTCAGAATTTGAAAACTGCAAAGTTTTACTCCTCAATTTTGCCTTTGAAACTTTCGGATTCACTGGACGTGACCCTGAACTCGGGTTTGATGAAGCCCACTCTTTTGCCCCATCAAAAGGTTTGATCCAAAGCTCTAATATTCTATTTTTCTGAGGAGCTTCCAGCCGTGGTCACAGATTTCAAAAATTCCCATTTTTACAGAAGCCCTAATTTTCCACTTTTCTGATCAAAGTCCCGAACTAGGGTCTAATCAAGCCCGGCCTTCTGCCATCCAAAAAATTCTGATCTTGGTCTCTAAATTTCTATTTTGATGAGTAGCATCCATCCGTGGTCTCCGATTACAAAAATTCCAACTTTCTCCAAAGCCCTAAATTCCGGAAGCCATGAATGAAGGTACCAAAAAATAATTCTGTTTTGACAGAAATATGTCCCTCATTGTTTCTGGTGTAACTCCAAAATTTTTGATCCACAGGGTCTGAAAAAGTTTCCTGAGATAGCCCGACCTGTTATCTTTCCATCCTGACAGGTCTAACCTCAATTGGATTCTCTGAGAGAGAGTTATGCCAAATGTCGCAACGTGACCTGTTTTGGGATAAAACAGGAGAGCGAACTTGTACGGCGTGCCACATGTCATTGTTTTAAATTCGGCCTCTGAAAACGTTTCCTGAGATAGCTCGGCCTGTTACCTTTCCATCCTGACAGGTCTGACCTCAATTGGACTCTCTGAGAGAGAGTTATGCCAAATGTCGCAACGTGACCTGTTTATGGGATAATACAGGAGAGCGCACTTGTACGGAGTGCCACGTGTCACTGGTTCAACTTCGGCCTCTGAAAACGTTTTCTGAGATAGTAAAGACTGTGTACTACCTGTCACTTGTTATGAAATTTCATTTGGAGCTTCCTAGCCCAAGATATGACCTTTTTCCCAAGGTCACCTGATTTTGACTCAGATCTGGAAGAGGCAGAAACCCTATATTGTATAGATCATAAATCACAAAGTACAACGAATTAGAGGTTGTCCTTTGGACACAAGGTACCTGGAGATTTACTATTCGTCCTGTAACAATTTCAGATCCTAAAACTTCGCCAAAATGGATTTATAGCGAAAGTGTTACGATGACTGGTTTTTGCTATATCAAGCCCTAGCATCGTAAGTGCAACAAGTGTCATACATGCCATATCATGCCTTCTTTCAGGCTAGCTCTGATACCATGTTAAATTTTCAGAATTTACTTCAATCTGATCTAGGATCTTAACTAAGAGAACAACATGTAGAGCATATTTACAGCATATCAATCATGGAGACAATAATGCAAGCACACAAGAGACACAAAGATTTACTTGGGGAAAACCATAAAGGTGAAAAACCCCAATAACTTCCTCAAAGATA
Source organism: Larix kaempferi (assembly GCA_027924585.1). Taxonomy (NCBI): domain Eukaryota; kingdom Viridiplantae; phylum Streptophyta; class Pinopsida; order Pinales; family Pinaceae; genus Larix; species Larix kaempferi. The sequence goes on along the minus strand of BSBM01001476.1, from coordinate 607,985 downwards.
GATAGAGCAATGATACAACCAACCAAGAGAGATAGCCATAACCTAGCAGCAAATCCTCCTCCTACATAAGTGCGCCACTCCTCCTTGAGTGCATGTGTGAGAAGTGAGTGAGTAAATAGAGTGCCTCCCGCACTCTATTTATACTTGACTTGACTTGCCTTTTTACCTTACTCATGTAGGCTCGAACTTAACCACATAACATAATGCTGAGTGGGCCGACCCCCAATAGGGTGGTCTAATAACCCTTTGACCCACATGGCCGACACCCAATAGGGTGGTCTAATAACCCTTTGACCCAAATGACATATACAGGGCCGACCCCAAACAAGGTGGTCTAATAACCCATCAAGTATAAGTTACGACACTTACAATATAAATGACGACACTTCCTTATAGAGGAATAATACCATCTCTATAGGAATACAATATACATATATGTGAAATACATTCCGAAGTTATATATACATCAACACGTAATAATGACTTTCTATAGTTTCTGCATGCGTCCGGAAATAAGAAAAGCTTACTTCCCCCCGTTTTTTAAAATCACAGCTTCTAGAAGGTTTACATGATTTCTTAAAAAAACAAGTTTTTAGAAAATATGATTTATTTCATAAAAGGAATCAACAAAGTATGCACATTCTACGTCATAACGACTTTCTATACTTTGCGCATACGTATGGAAATAAGAAAAGCTTACTTGCCCCCGTTTTTTAAAATCACAGCTTCTAGAAGGTTTACATGATTTCTTAAAAAAAACAAGTTTTTAGAAAATTTGATTTATTTCATAAGAGGAATCAACAAAGTATGCACATTCTATGTCATAACGACTTTCTATAGTTTGCGCATACGTATGGAAATAAGAAAAGCTTGCTTGCCCCCATTTTTTAAAATCACAGCTTCTAGAAGGTTTACATGATTTCTTAGAAAACATGAGTTTTTAGAAAATGTGATTTATTTCGTAAATGGAATCAGCAAAGTATGCACATTCTACGTCATAACGACTTTCTAAAGTTTGCGGATGGGTTAAGAAATAAGAAAAGCTTACTTCTGCCAGTTTTTTAAAATCACTGCTTCTAGAAGGTTTACATGATTTCTTGAAAAACACGAGTTTTTAGAAAATGTGATTTATTTCATAAATTGAATCAACAAAGTATGCACATTCTACGTCATAACGAATTTCTATAGTTTGGGTATGCATCCGGAAATAAGAAAAGCTTACTTCACCCCGTTTTTTAAAATCACAACTTCTAGAAGGTTTACATGATTTCTTAAAAAACACGAGCTTTTAGAAAATGTGATTTATTTCATAAATGGAATCAACAAAGTATGCACATTCTATGTCATAACGTTTTTGTATAGTTTGCGCATGCGCAAACTATGCACATTCTATGTAATAATGACTTTCTATTGTTTGCACATGCATCCGGAAATTAGAAAAGCTTACTTCCGCCAGTTTTTTAAAATCACAGCTTCTAGAAGGTTTACATGATTTCTTAAAAACCACGAGTTTTTAGAAAATATGATTTATTTCATAAATTGAATCAACAAAGTATGCACATTCTACGTCATAACGAATTTCTATAGTTTGGGTATGCATCTGGAAATAAGAAAAGCTTACTTTCCCCTGTTTGTTAAAATCACAGCTTCTAGAAGGTTTAGATGATTTCTTAACAAACACGAGTTTTTAGAAAATGTCATTTATTTCATAAATGGAATCAACAAAGTATGCACATTCTATGTCATAATGACTTTGTATGCTTTGGTCATGCGCAAACTATGCACATTCTACGTACTAACGACTTTCTATAGTTTACGTATTCTTCCGGAAATAAGAAAAGCTTACTTCACCCCGTTTTTCAAAATCACAACTTCTAGAAGGTTTACATGATTTCTTAAAAAACACGAGTTTTTAGAAAATCTGATTTCATTAATAAATTGAATCAACAAAGTATGCACATTCTATGTCATAACGTTTTTGTATGGTTTGCGCATGCGCAAACTATGCACAATCTATGTAATAACGACTTTCTATAGTTTGCGCATGCATCCGGAAATTAGAAAAGCTTACTTCCGCCAGTTTTCTAAAATCACAGCTTCTAGAAGGTTTACATGAGTTGTTAAAAAACACGAGTTTTTAGAAAATGTGATTTATTTCATAAATGGAATCAACAAAGTATGCACATTCTATGTCATAACGACTTTGTATGGTTTGCGCATGCGCAAACTATGCACATTCTATGTACTAACGACTTTCTATAGTTTGCGTATTCGTCCCGAAATAAGAAAATCTTACTTCACCCTGTTTTTTAAAATCACAGCTTCTAGAAGGTTTACATGATTTCTTAAAAAACACGTGTTTTTAGAAAATGTGATTTATTTCATAAATGGAATCAACAAAGTATGCACATTCTATGTCATAACGTTTTTGTATGGCTTGCGCATGCGCAAGCTATGCACATTCTATGTAATAACGACTTTCTATAGTTTGCGCATGCATCCGGAAATTAGAAAAGCTTACTTCCGCCAGTTTTCTAAAATCACAGCTTCTAGAAGGTTTACATGAGTTGTTAAAAAACACGAGTTTTTAGAAAATGTGATTTATTTCATAAATGGAATCAACAAAGTATGCACATTCTATGTCATAACGACTTTGTATGGTTTGCGCATGCGCAAACTATGCACATTCTATGTACTAACGACTTTCTATAGTTTGCGTATTCGTCCCGAAATAAGAAAATCTTACTTCACCCTGTTTTTTAAAATCACAGCTTCTAGAAGGTTTACATGATTTCTTAAAAAACACGTGTTTTTAGAAAATGTGATTTATTTCATAAATGGAATCAACAAAGTATGCACATTCTATGTCATAACGTTTTTGTATGGCTTGCGCATGCGCAAGCTATGCACATTCTATGTAATAACGACTTTCTATAGTTTGCGGATGCATCCAGAAATTAGAAAAGCTTACTTCCGCCAGTTTTTTAAAATCACAGCTTCTAGAAGGTTTACATGATTTCTTAAAAAACAAGAGTTTTTAGAAAATGTGATTTATTTCATCAATGGAATCACCAAACTATGCACATTCTACGTAATAACGACTTTCTATAGTTTGCGAATGCGTCCGGAAATAAGAAAAGCTTACTTCCCCCCCGGTTTTTAAAATCACAGCGTCTAGAAGGTTTACATGATTTCTTAGAAAACACGAGTTTTTAGAAAATGTCATTTATTTCATAAATGGAATCAAAAAAGTATGAACATTCTATGTGATAACGACTTTGTATTGTTTGCGCATGCGCAAACTATGCACATTCTAGGTAATAACGACTTTCTATAGTTTGTGCATGCGTCCGGAAATAAGAAAAGCTTACTTCCCCCCTTTTTTTAAATTCACAGCTTCTAGAAGGTTTACATGATTTCTTAAAAAACACGAGTTTTTAGAAAATGTGATTTATTTCATAAATGGAATCAACAAAGTATGCACATTCTACGTCATAACGACTTTCTATAGTTTGCGCATGCGTCCGGAAATAAGAAAAGCTTACTTCCCCCCTTTTTTTAAAATCATAGCTTCTAGAAGGTTTACATGATTTCTTAAAAAAAAGGGGTTTTTAGAAAATGTCATTTATTTCATCAATGGAATCAACAAACTATGCACATTCTACGTAATAACGACTTTCTATAGTTTGCGAATGCGTCTGGAAATAAGAAAAGCTTACTTCTCGCCGGTTTTTAAAATCACAGCTTCTAGAAGATTTACATGATTTCTTAAAAAACATGAGTGTTTAGAAAATGTGATTTATTTCATAAATGGAATCAACAAAGTACGCACATTCTTATTCATAACGACTTTCAATAGTTTGCGCATGCGTTCGGAAATAAGAAAAGCTTACTACCCCCCGTTTTTTAAAATCACAGCTTCTAGAGGGATTACATGATTTCATAAAAAACATGGGTTTTACGAACATGTGATTTATTTCATAAATGGAATCAACAAAGTATGCACATTCTATGTCATAACGACTTTCTATAGTTTGCGCATGCGCAAACTAAGCACATTCTACGTACTAACGACTTTCTATAGTTTGCGTATGCGTCAATAAATAAGAAAAGCTTACTTCACTCCGTTTTTTAAAATCACAACTTCTAGAAGGTTTACATAATTTCTTAAAAAACATGAGTTTTTAGAAAATGTGATTTATTTCATAAATGGAATCAACAAAGTACGCACATTCTATGTCATAACGACTTTGTATGGTTTGCGCATGCGCAAACTATGCACATTCTACGCGAATTTTTAGAAAATGTGATGTATTTCATAAATTTAATCAACAAAGTATGCACATTCTAAGTCGTAACGACTTTTGATAGTTTGCGCATGCGTCCGGAAATAAGAAAAGCTCAATTCCCCCCGTTTTTTAAAGTCACGGCTTCTAGAAGGTTTACATGATTTTTTAAAAAACACGAGTTTTTAGAAAATGTGATTTATTTCATCAATGGAATCAACAAACTATGCACATTCTACGTAATAACTACTTTTTATAGTTTGCGAATGCGTCCGGAAATAAGAAAAGCTTACTTCCCCCCGGTTTTTAAAATCACAGCTTCTAGAAGGTTTACATGACTTCTTAAAAAACACGAGTTTTTAGAAAATGTCATTTATTTCATAAATGGAATAAAAAAAGTATGAACATTCTATGTCATAACGACCTTGTATAGTTTGCCCATGCGCAAACTATGCACATTCTAGGTAATAAAGACTTTCTATAGTTTGCGCATGCGTCCGGAAATAAGAGAAGCTTACTTCCCACCTTTTTTTAAATTCACAGCTTCTAGAAGGTTTACATGATTTCTTAAAAAACACTAGTTTTTAGAAAATGCCATTTATTTCTTAAATGGAATAAAAAAAGTATGAACATTCTATGTCATAACGACTTTGTATAGTTTGCACATGCGTCCGGAAATAAGAAAAGCTTACTTCCCCCCGTTTTTTAAAATCACAGCTTCTAGAAGGTTTACACGATTTCTCAAAAAACATGAGTTTTTAGAAAATGTGATTTATTTCATCAATGGAATCAACAAACTATGCACATTCTACGTAATAACGACTTTCTATAGTTTGCGAATGCGTCCGGAAATAATAAAAGCTTACTTGCCCCCTTTTTTTAAATTCACAGCTTCTAGAAGGTCTACATGATTTCTTAAAAAACATGAATTTTTAGAAAATGTGATTTATTTCGTAAATGGAATCAACAAAGTATGCACATTCTACGTCATAACGACTTTCTATAGTTTGCGCATGCGTCCGGAAATAAGAAAAGCTTAATTCCCCTCTTTTTTTAAATTCACAGCTTCTAGAAGGTTTACATGATTTCTTAAAAAACATGAGTTTTTAGAAAATGTGATTTATTTCATAAATGCAATCAACAAAGTATGCACATTCTACGTCATAACGACTTTCTATAGTTTGCGCATGTGTCCGGAAAAAAGAAAAGCTTAGTTCACCCCTTTTTTTAAAATCACACCTTCTAGAAGGTTTCCATGATTTCTTAAAAAAAATGGGTTTTTAGAAAATGTGATTTATTTCATAAATGGAATCAACAAAGTATGCACACTCTACATCATAACGAATTTCTATAGTTTGCGCATGCGTATGGAAATAAGAAAAGCTTACTTCCCCCCGTTTTTTAAAATCACAGCTTCTAGAAGGTTTACATGATTTCTTAAAAAACACGAGTTTTTAGAAAATGTGATTTATTTCATCGATGGAATCAACAAACTATGCACATTCTACGTAATAACGACTTTCTATAGTTTGCGAATGCGTCCGGAAATAAGAAAAGCTTACTTCCCCCCGGTTGTTAAAATCACAGCTTCTAGAAGGTTTACATGATTTCTTAAAAAACATGAGTGTTTAGAAAATGTGATTTATTTCATAAATGGAATCAACAAAGTATGCATATTCTAAGTCATAACGACTTTCTACAGTTTGCGCATGCGTCCGAAAATAAGAAAAACTTACTTCCCCCTGTTTTTTAAAATCACAGCTTCTAGAAGGATTACATGATTTCTTACAAAACATGAGTTTTACTAACATGTGATTTATTTCATAAATGGAATCAACAGAGTATGCAAATTCTATGTCATAACAACTTTCTATAGTTTGCGCATGCGCAAACAAAGCACATTATACGTACTATCGACTTTCTATAGTTTGCGTATGCGTCCAGAAATAAGAAAAGCTTACTTCACCCCATTTTTTAAAATCACAACTTCTAGAAGGTTTACATGATTTCTTAAAAAACACGGGTTTTTAAAAAATGTGATTTATTTCATAAATGGAATCAACAAAGTATGCACATTCTATGTCATAACGACTTTGTATGGTTTGTGAATGCGCAAACTATGCACATTCTACGTAATAACGACTTTCTATAGTTTGCGCATGTGTTCGGAAATAAGAAAAGCTTACTTCCGTCAGTTTTTTAAAATCACAGCTTCTAGAAGGTTTACATGATTTCGTAAAAAACACGAGTTGTTAGAAAATGTGATGTATTTCATAAATGGAATCAACAAAGTATGCACATTCGACGTCATAATGACCTTCTAAAGTTTGCGCATGCGTTCAGAAATAAGAAAAGGTTACTTCCGCCAGTTTTTTAAAATCACAGCTTCTAGAAGATTTACATGATTTCTTAAAAACCGCAAGTTTTTAGAAAATGTGATTTATTTCATAAATGGAATCAACAAAGTATGCACATTCTAAGTCATAACGACTTTCTATAGTTTGCGCATGCGTCCGGAAATACGAAAAGCTTAATTCCCCCTGTTTTTTAAAACCACATCTTCTAGAAGGTTTACATGATTTCTGGAAAAAAATGAGTTTTCAGAAAATGTGATTTATTTCATAAAATGAATCAACAAAGTATGCACATTCTACGTCATAACGACTTTCTATAGTTTGCGCATGCGTCTGGAAATAAGAAAAGCTTACTTCCCCCCTTTTTTTAAAATCGCACCTTCTAAAAAAACACGAGTTTTTAGAAAATGTGATTTATTTCATCAATGGAATCAACAAAGTATGCACCTTCTACGTAATAACGACTTTCTATAGTTTGCGAATGTGTCCGGAAATAAGAAAAGCTTACTTCCCCCCGATTTTTAAAATCACAGCTTCTAGAAGGTTTACATGATTTCTGAAAAAACATGAGTTTTTAGAAAATGCCATTTATTTCTTAAATGGAATAAAAAAAGTATGAACATTCTATGTCATAACGACTTTGTATAGTTTGCGCATGCGTCCGGAAATAAGAAAAGCTTACTTCCCCCCGTTTTTTAAAATCACAGCTTCTAGAAGGTTTACATGATTTCTTAAAAAACATGAGTTTTTAGAAAATGTGATTTATTTCTTAAATGGAATCAACAAAGTATGCACATTCTAAGTCATAATGACTTTCTATAGTTTGCGCATGCGTCGAGAAATAATAAAAGCTTACTTCCCCCTTTTTGTTAAAATCACAGCTTCTATAAGGTTTACATGATTTCTTAACAAACACGAGTTTTTAGAAAATGTGATTTATTTCATAAATGGAATCAACAAACTATGCACATTCTACGTAATAACGACTTTCTATAGTTTGCGCATTCGTCCGGAAATAAGAAAACCTTACTTCCCCCCGTTTTTTAAAATCACAACTTCTAGAAGGTTTACATGATTTCTTAAAAAACACGAGTTTTTACAAAATGTGATTTGTTTCATAAATGGAATCAACAAAGTATCCACATTCTATGTCATAACGACTTTGTATGGTTTGTGCATGTGCAAACTATGCACATTCTACGTAATAACGACTTTCTATAGTTCGCGCATGTGTCCGGAAATAAGAAAAGCTTACTTCCGCCAGTTTTTTAAAATCACAGCTTCTAGAAGGTTTACATGGTTTCTTAAAAAACACGAGTTTTTAGAAAATGTGATTTATTTCATA